>VZRO01002888.1:0-65796 GCA_013397915.1 Daphoenositta chrysoptera
CTGTGAGGGTGGTGAGGCCCAGAAACAGGCTCCCCAGGGAAGCTGTGGATGCTCCATCTTTGGATGTCTTCAAGGCCAGGTTGGATGCTGTTCTGAGCAACCTGGTCTAGTGGGAGGTGTCCCTGACCATGGCAGGGGGTTGGAACTAGATGACCTTTAAAGTCCCTTCCAACCCAAACCATTCTGGGATTCCATGACCTACAGCAAGGTTCTCCCTCAAGCTGAGTGAACACCCTGTCCTGCTCTTTGCCTCACAGCATGGCAGTCATCTGACAGTTGCTGAAATTTATTAATTGTGAAAACTTCTTTATTATTAAAGGAGAGAAGACAGCCTCTAGCAGCAATCAGTGAAGGCATAATGGTAAGTAGTAGTTCTGGTGTGGATGCATTCGTAGCACATACTGGAAAAGATTTTGGAGTTACCTGAGCAAACAGAACAGCCACTAGCTCCAAAAACAGAAGCAGTCAAGGACTAACAATCCAGCACCACAACAAACAGAACTGACAGTCCTATTGTTCTCAAGATTAATCCAGTATCTCTTCACAGCTCAATGCTGCAGGGATACATCAGCTGACCATTATCTTATGCCATGGAGTTGAGGAAGTTTGTCTCAGACATAAAAGAATAAGTTAAATGAAGCCAAAAATAGGTCCTGTACCAACTTTATCTGTTTCTTTATTAGGGGAAAAAAGCAACAAAATTCTTAAAAAGTAAATGTGTTTAACACAAGACCTGCCATACTTCACTTATGGAAAAGGTGACTCAAGAAGTATGATTACATGCAACAATAAGAAAAGTCCAAAAATTACTTACAATAATATGACTAAGTTTGATTCTGTGGTATTCAAATGACCTTACAGAAACCATCTGGGACCGTGCGGCTGAATTATGCATAAAGAATCCTTTCATCAAACTCTGATGAAGTAAACTCAGATACCAAATGACAATGTCTCAAAGCAATTTCTCAGCAATGCATAGCAGCTGGAGGAAAAGGCTTTAAAAAAACCCCACAAAATTGAGAGAAAGAGCCATGTGGTTAAAACCTCACCGCTGTTCTCCAGAAACGTGGAGATTTTAAGACCTTTTGTCTGAAATTAAAAGCAGTGGTTGCCATAAAAAAGGACAAGCAGAAGGAGAACCATTTGTGCTTAGTGTTGGTTCTGAATCATTTAATGGGCTTTCCAATGAAATGGGAAACTGACACTGTCTATGAACCATAATACAGAAGCCTAAAGGGCACTGCAGTCACAAAGTTATGGGCTATTAAGCTGAGGAAAAAATAGCAGGAATATGAGTTATGACTTGACTGCACAATATGATGCCTTTAGAGATACACAGCTTAATTGATAAGCTCTTCTTTCTCTAAAGCAGGGTACACTAAGTCTGAGCTGAACACTAATTTCTAGTGTCTGAAACAGTCTGGACCATCCACTGTAGCAACACACTGTTCTGTGCAGATTTGCCAATGCAAGAGTTTATGAATTATATAACAGCGGGGTGTCAGTCTCATGAATCCCTCATGAGAAACCAGATGAAGGACAAGATAGGAACTGAGCCCTTATACAGAAAATACTAAAATTCTGGGATAATTATATAGTTTTTGTTGAACTCAGTCTCTCTAAGTGATACAGGGCTGGAAGGAAGCGTAGTTGGTCAAGTGCTCTGAAAATACAATTCCACAGGAAGGAAGGGAACTGAGAACTTTTACAGATCTTCTCTCTCTGTTTTTCTTTTAAATTAGGTTTTGTTTGGAATTAGCTACAAAAATATCTCCTTCAAGCATTTTTCTTCAAGAGTAACCTGGAAAACTCACACCTTAATTATTGTTTTAGAACAGTACAAGTGGCTGAAATACCAGGAAAACTAAACACCCTTCTTGGTTACGTAAGGGCACTGTACTGTGCTGTACACAGAAAACCATCATAACAGATACATGTTGTCTCAAAGTGCACCTAAAGTACACTTTGCAGATAAACACTTCAACTGAAATAGTAACTGAACTTACTCCAAAGATGAACTTAGAAAGAATATTTATTTACTAGAATGTCAATTATGCCCTAAATGCTGAATACCTAATCCTGGTATCCAAATTCCTTGTGTATTGCCTCCTCAACTGTAAACTAACAGGCAGGTCAGGTTTAGGTACACTGAACTATACTAAATAAGACTACTTGATTTACTTGGTTTAGATGTACACAAGTTACTCTTTGTTTATATTCAAATGTTTGAAGCAGAAAAAATACAGTGAGGAAATTTTCTTACTTATTAAGTAAATCAAACTCCAAATAATTATAATAAGTAATACATAAATATGGAAAGTTATCCTTTCACATACAATTTATCTAAAATAATTTCTGTTTTTACCCTCAAGTGAAGGGTTTAGTTATGTCCAAATCATGCTACTGATCTTACTTCAACATTTCAATTAAGTGCAGATGGGCTCAGATCTTTAAAAAAATTATAGTCAATGAGTAAAATGAATTGATGTTTGATTTAGGCATTACCATTCTCTGAATGCTATAAATATGATAGTGTGGCCTCACTACCTTCTCTGGCCTAGCATCTTCCCCTTTGGTCACCTTGAAGCACAGATGGCCAGGAAGGAAGGATGCTAGCCTGATGATAAGAGTAGTTGTATTCTTGGTTGGACTTTCTGTCTTCTAAGGACAGTTCAGGGTCTTTTAAAATTATTATTCTTATTATTATCATCATCATTGTCATTATCATCACCATTATTGCAATGAAGATTGGAAAGAATTGTTTATCACAGTAATTTCAAGTGTGGAAATATTTTCTTTTGGTCTCACTAAATGAGTATTTATTATCATATGGAGGTTCCCCCTTTTGTTTACAGTCATGTGAATTCAAGAAAGATTGATAGCCACAAACACTAATCTGTATCAGATGTACATAGATCTGATTTACTGATAATATGGATGTATTTTGCAGTATCTCATTCTTAAGAATTTGAGTTAGATTGAAATTCTTAGACTACAACTCAGAAATCTGCATTTGGCTGACAAAAGCCTGATGAGAGAATTTCAAGTCTACAGTTATAGAATATTCCCAATACTTTCATGGAGGGGAAGATATTAACAACTCTCAAAGGAGTATTTATGAAGTCAAACCTTCTCCTAATACTTATCCTGGCCTCATTTACTCTTGTAAAGAACTTTTCTTCACATTGTGTTACTGGAAAGCTTATGATGAAGTAATCTTGATGACATCATGAGCCTGCCAAGTCATTCTGTCCTTCGGGAGGTATGAGATATGCAGAGAGCCCCAGTCTGAGGGATCTCCAGGTGAGACAAATGTGTATTGCTGACATAAATACATCTGAAAAAACTGAGCTCTGATTCATCTTGTCAGGACAGCAGTTGTGGACTGCAGGCTGTGTGCAGTGCAGTTTTTCACCAAACGATGCATCTCCTACCCTCCAATAGCTTCCAAATGATTTCTGGGCACAGTTGGAGATACGGCCTTTTACTTAGAAAGCCCCCTTCACAGCCTATGACAGAGCAAGGTGACAAAGGCAAGTAGCATTCCTTTTTATATTTACCATTCAACATGGGAACCAAGATGATGCGGCTAGTAGAAAAAAAGTGCAAAAACTGAAATTCCCTAACTGAGGTAGGAATTAAAGTTAATTCACTCTAATTAGAAGAAAATATATTATCACTGAAATTGCTGGTTTTGTAGGAAATATTTTTAATGAATCAGAGATAATTACTATATACTGAGAAAAAGTGTTCTGGGCAACTACAGATCCTTTGTGCATCATCAGCAGTGCGCTCATGCATCTCAGATTTGCTATATGTAAGGGTATAAACCAAAAATTAATGGATACATTAAGAAAAAATCGACTTAGTGTGCTCTCTTAAAACAGAAACTCACTGTTGTTCAGGCAGCTGGCAGAGAATTTCAATGTTGATGTTGGTGATTTTGTTCTGTTTGCTTGCACCCAAGCATACCACAAGACTGCTCAATTAAAGGTAGAAGAGCAAAACACATCAATTTTGCCTTGCACCCAGACATACCACAGGATTGTCTATTTAGGCCAGGGAGCAAAATATTTTGTAATAACTGTTTGTTTGATATAGTAGCACCGTAATAGCAAATCTAGAATAAAGGCACTCACCCTGCAGCTATTAGAAGGAATCGCATAATTCAGAATCTACACATCCATCACAACCACCTGAACAAATAGACTAGACCTGTGAAGAGAGAAGTCATACTTTTGACTGTGGACCAGGCTGATCCTGACCTATGGAAAAGTGTAGCAATACCCCCTCTTTTGCCCAGATGGTGATGCTGTTTGACACATCCTGGGATGGGGTTTGCCCTCCTGCCTGCCAGGGCTCACTGCTGACTCCCACTGAGCTGCTGCCCACCAGTACTCCCAGATCCCTCTCTGCAGCGCTGCTCTCCAGCCACTCCTCTCAGGGTTTGTGGTTGTGCCTGGCACAACTTCGTCCCGGGTGCAGAAACTGGCATATCAGATACACACCAACTCATCGTGCTCAAGATCAGAACCAGGCTAGATTTGGGCTATGCATCCAGTGGGTAGCCCTGCTCCCAGGTCTCTGTGCCCCCTATGACGTCCCAGTGATCTTGAGAGGTTTGTGGGAGCTTTGAAGAAACAAGGTTCATTTTAGGTCAAAAGACCCGAAATAATGATGGTTACATTGTGTAAAAATGTTACTTCTATAGCACAAAGTTGCTAGCACAGACTTAACCCCGCATGTCTCCATGACTGGTGTTACAGAGAGAGGCAGGTCCATAAACAAGAAGTGGGGAATGTTTTGCAGGCTATCTTCTTTCTCCAGAACAATTCCACAGGGTAACCAGCCAGATTGCCCTGCAAAGGACAGGGAGCTGTCAGAAAGAGACACTAGAGTGAGATGAGCTCTGATGAGTGCTGTTCATATACCTGCCAAAGGGTATTCAGACCAACAGATAACTATTTCAGAAGTGTTTGTTGCATGGCTAATTTTTTGTTTTCTTCAGTTACTGGTGCTAATTAAATTTTTTTTCCCTCTTTATTTCCTCCAATTTTCAAATTAAAAAATAGAAAGAGATTTTTATGATCACTACATACTTGTACAAGTAGGGATAGAATTTGACAGACATGACCAGAAGTGGTTTTTTCTCTATATCATTTGTCAGCCAAAAATGGGGACAAATGGTAAGGCATTTTCTGTCTGTGACTGGTATGCTTTTAAGCAGGGAATCCATCTGTATTAATATCTATTTTGTAAATGGGGGGAGCTTGTCTCTAAACTGGGATACACTATGCTGAAAATTTTCAACTAGGAATGCCAAATGTTGCAGAAGCAAGGAGATTAACACAGATCTAGCTGGATACAGCATACCAAGACAGCGTGGAGGAAATCTTTTAAAAGCTGAGACTACCCAAGTCATTTGCACATGCTACAAAGTGTGAGAAGCACTGAAATGTCACCTGTTTATGTAGCAGGTGCCACTCATGACAGCAACTGTTGTTAAAAAATATCCTTAACACTCTGCCAAGATTTTCTGTGCCCATGACTTGACACCTCTTCCTTCTCTTCTATTGCTTCACAGCATACCCAATTCTACATAGTATTTTCTAGAGGAACATTTCAATGCCCTTCTTTTTCCCCCCAATAAAAATGCCAAAAAGTTGGCCTAACACTGGGAAAAAATGACCAAGGGTCTGAACATGGACTTTTCAACACATGAAACAGCCATAACATTATTCATAAAGAGCTATATTAAGCATCAGGTGCTGCATAAATAAATAAAGCTGCATTCATGAGTGTCTGCAGAGTGTTTTGAACTACTTGATTAAACTGCACCTTATTAGTGAAAATTATGATTAATGAGGAGCTTATAACAACAAAGCTCTCTCTGCAAGCACTACAGTAAAAAGAAATGAGAAGCACACTTCAGATTGCAGTTGCTCTGCTAATAATTAATAAATAAAGCCATGCTGAAAGGCTATGTGGAAGATTTTTATGTTATAGAGTTTAGGTTGACCAAAAACCCTATGCACTTTATTCTATTATTTCTTGGGTTTTTTAGAAAACTGTAAGACTTCTTTGTTACTTGAATTTTACAACATGAGAGAGATGCCAAAGAGCAAGATAATGGGTCAAGCAGGAGGCCCTGGGATAAACACACTTAGGAGAATCTAGGCAATTTTGTTGCTCCATTATGTTCCATAAATTAAGCTGGTGGCTTTTCCATCCAGCTATAACATTAATCCATTAGCTGAAGAGAAGGCAGGGTCCTTCTCATTTATTATTTATAAGACAAGGCATGCACTACTTGTCTGACATCATCCTTGTCACAGCTAATGAGAAACTGCAATAAATCCATCTTTGTGGATCTCTCACAGAATATATGAAAAACCCCAGATGTAATGCTCCATTTTTCTGCAGTAGGGAAGGGCTTGCTAACCTACACAACTAAACAGATTATCATATATGATTGTGTCCCAAAGGGATGAGCTTTCCACACCACTGCTGCTGTTTGAGGCGTGTTCCTGTGTCCATATACATACATTGTATAAACATCCAACAACCAGCGTGAGTCAAAGAGATGTTTTTACCATTGACAGCCGTAACCAAAGCAAACCAGAAAGCAATTTAAGCAATTTAAGTTCTTCAGCTGTTTAATCTACTTTACTATGGTGGATCAACAGTGTTAGGCTGACATCCTGACTGCCACAGAGTGGGGTAACACAAGCCAATGCCAAGATCCAGGGAAACATTTCCAATGCCAGTCCAATATGAACATGAAGGTAGTGAGCTGAAAAATGTTGGCACCTGGAATGGGGCTCTACGTCGCTCTGTAGTGCTAAAGTCATCCTCCAGTGCACATCTTGCCCTCTCTCTTACCCATGGACTGCCCTAGACAGAGAGCCTGGCTCAGAACATGCAGCCAGGAGCTTGACTGCACCTGTGAGCACAGAGAGCTAAGGACCTGAGCAGTTTTTAGTTCCCTACCTCTTATTTCAGCAGTACATCTGTGGCCTGGAGAGTAGGAGAAATGCAAGGTGCTGCAGGAGGACTGGGGCAGGCTGGGGACATTACTGTTATAAGAAAACCTCATGGGAGTTGATCAGAAGTGGTGATTCATGTAGGAATTGTCCTAGTATGGAGACAAAGAACAATATCGAGGGAGAAACTTGAGAAGGAAGGGGAAGGTTTACAGGTGGCATTTTATGGGGAAAGTGCAGGTAGCATAAACAAAGATCAAGTCCTGCAATTCCCCTTCTCTCCCCACAGGTCTCCAGACATCTGAGATTAGCAATTTCTTTCATAGTGTGAATGATTTTATGGGACAGGATTTGGCGACAGCTGGTGTTTTCTTATAAAGCACATCAGACCACTCCAAAGCCACTATCATATTCCCCAGGATCTCAGCTTATGTTGGTTAAAATCTGACAATAATTTTGCTGTTAATTCTGCAGAGCTCCACACTGCACCATATATAACTAACAAAGAGATAGGCAAATTAGCCTGCCCTAAAGTGAAAAAATGGTACAGGCTGCTCCTTTTGCTTCACTGAAGCTTTAACTAAAACTCTCTTGTGGTTTAATCCCAGCCGGCAACTAAGTACCATACAGATGCTTTGCTCACCCATCTTACCCAAGTGGGATGAGAAGAATCAGAAAAAACGTGAAACCCATTAGTTGAGATGAGACTAGGTTAAAAATTGTAATTAAACAACAATAACAATAATAATAATTATCACGCAAAGGAATACAACAAAAAGAGAGACAGAAACAAAACCCAAGTGAAACAAGTGATGCACAGCACAGTTGCTGACCAATGTTCAGCCCATCCCTGGGCAGCAATCAGCCTCTCCCTCGAGTTTCTATACTGGGCATGACATTCTATGGTATGGAATATCCCTTTGGCTAGTTTGGCTCAGCTGTGCTTGCCATGCTGCTTCCCAGCTTCCTGTGTGCCTCCTTGTTGGCAGAGCATGGGAAGCTGAAATGTCCTTGATTTAGAGTAGGCACTACTTAGCAACAACTACAACATCAGTGTGTTATCAACATCATTCTCATACTGAATCCAAAACACAGCACTGTGCCAGCTACCAGGAAAAAAATTAACTCTATCCCAGACAAAACAGCAATTTAAATACCAATACTGTTTTTTTCCTTCCTCATGGGAGACCAGCGTGCTAAAGCTCTGACCTTTACTATTTTCCACCAGCTGTCGTATCTCAAATAAGTGGTGATTGGTATATGCAGCCAGCTGTATCATTCTCCCGTAAAAAAAAAAAGAAACCAAACCTTACCACTGAGAGGAGCCTGAGGCACATTCACGCCCTCCTGTGAGGTCACCAGAGGAGATCAAAGCACCTGCCCCATCCTCTCATGAATGTGATCATCACCTATGAGAAATAATGCCTTATTTTGGTTTCAACTGGGTAGAAAAAGTTTCTACAGGTAATTTTAGGGAAGACAACTAAGTCTTATTTATTTCTAGTCTGACCTTCATGGCTACACATTTTATTGCACTAAACACATGTAGGTCTTCACAGGCAATGTGAAACCTTCCTCTCCCACACAGGTCTGGTGTACCTCCATCACAACCAACAACACACTTGCTAAAAATTCCAAACAATGACCATCTTCTGCTGGGCTGATCAAAAAGAAGATGAAACATGCTAATGAACTAGATCACCCCATTTAAGTATTTAGCTCAAGACTGCTAAAATGCAAATATATCCATTAAATACACACTTAGAAGAAAAATGTCAACCTACTGTACCAAATTAATGTGTGAGTTGTTATATTTCTTAGCTGAGGCAGAAATAATTGCTGAATAATTGCGTGTTTAGCAAAAAAATATTGCTGAATGAATTAACACTTATTTCAAAAGACTAAAATTCCAAAAGATCAACTATTTCAAAATCTGACATGCATGTTTTCAAATCTTTGTGTTCCTCCAAGGATTCATACAAACTGAGCAACTAGACACTGTTTAAAATCTTCAAGAAAATTTTATAAGACTCTTTTGTCTTATAAAAGCCCCCAACTTTGTATATTTTAACATAAAAATGCATCTAATATTTTAGAAACTCTGCTTTTGAGAATAGATTCCAAGAAGCCCTCAAAATTGTGAAGTATAATGACCATGAGTTTAGTTTTAGATATGTGATATGTCAGTTTTTTCTGGAAGTGTTGCTGTGTTTCCATTAACTTTACAGGAAGCATCAGTAAAATATGGTCCAAACTTGAGCACCTTAGGTCCTCTGTTTTATACTTCATAAATCTGTGCCTGTTGCCTTAGAGGTCATAAAAATATCACATCTAAGAAACAGGAAAACAACCAAGAAAGAAGGACAGAGAAACAAAAGGTTTTTGAGTTGGCCCCGAAAATGCCAAATTCACTCCAGTGTAATTCTGCTGAAAACAATGGAAGTACACAAGAGCTGAACTTTTCCTACTGTCTTTACACAACAGTAAGCAGCCTGTAAAACCGTTCTATCCAATAGTCCTGCACATTTTCAGTAGGTGAACAGAAATTTGCTATGTGGAACTGAGGGGGTTTTTTTTATTATTTTTGTATTCTTGCAAATGATTGCTTTCTTAATCTTTGGAAATCCTGTCTCCAACAAGAGATTCCGCTTGGTGTTGAGAAGGTGACAATACTGACACAGGAGAGGAAGGGACAAGAATGAACACTGACAATACCAAGCTTCAGCATGTACAATCACTGGCAGAGCACTCCCTAGGTAACAGTAATTTGCTATAAGCTCATTAAGGGATAAATTTGGCTTCTTATAATTCAGTTTCTGGTAGCAAGCAATAAAAAGTCATTTTGCTTATAAACGGCTGATGAAGTTCTAATACCTCTGGGAATACAAGGTGAGGGCAACTTCAAAAGCAATGCTGGTAAAACTTCCCTGTGGGTTCCTCAGTGTGAGGGAGGCTCTGCCTTACATCCCCACCGAGGTGGTCAGTGTGATGGGGCAGAAGCATCAGCAGCTGCAGTTCTGCCCAGTCCCAAAAGAGATGCACAAAAGAAGGCTTCTCCTTGCAACAACTACTCACCCTCCTTAATAGGCCCACACAGGCTGCCTGTCACAATTACCCCGCTGTCACCTCCCCTGACACTGGAGTGAGATCTCCCGGAGGTTTCTGCAGGAGCTGTGTTAAGTACCAAGGTGCAGCTGCAGAGGACATCAAATAGATTATATTCTCTGGCTTAGAGCAAATCACCATGCCTTTTTGCAGTGCTTAGACAAATGAAAGTAAAATTAATATTCTCATAAAATAACAAGGAAATACTCACTACTTTGGGGTTTTTTTGACTCTGCTGACATGTGTAGTTTTAGATACAATAAAAAATTTTGTCTGATTACCAAAAAAATTTGCTGAGAAATGCAGTGCAGTAAACTTGCCCTAGCTCTGCTTTTCCACTTGCTTTTTAAAGCTGTACTAGATCATTAGGGCATATGCAGAATAAAAAGCAGCAAATCATTCGCCAAGGAGAAAGACATTGGATTTCCACAAGAACAAAGGCTTACATTTAAAAATGTATACGTCTACTTCAGCTAGCAACAGACCAAGGATAGGAAAGTGTACATTCCTTTGAGTAATAAATCATACTTGGCAGTCTCTTTGGGAGAGCTATGTTAAGAACTAGTCTCCCGATAGTAACACACGAAGCTATTGGAATTTCATAAGCTTTCTACAAATGCACACATGAGGAAAAATTAAAATAAAGCAGTTGGCGTGAAGTAAGTTTGTACAACAAATAACTCTAGGATTTTTTTATTTTTTTTTAATTAAATCAGCCATTGGAGTGTGAAAAAAATGTACTGTGTATCCCTGTGCTCGAAGGCAGAGCTGAAATTCAGCGAGAGGCCTTTGCACAGGGAGGGTGGTGCTGCAGCAATCTGCTAGCGTATCTATAGAGCAGAGCCCAGATAAGCCATCAGGAAAGGAGAATAAGCTCATATGCAAAGTCCTACTGTTCACCCACCCTACCAACACACTGCAGCCTGTGAGTCACTCAAAAATCCTTTAGAGACACAGACAACACAGTTATTTGTTTAAATACACTATGAAACATGTCGCAGTTAATGCTTTCTCCACCTGTAAGTGCTAAAAGCATCAGGATACCCATAAAACATCTCCCACAAACAACTGCAGTGACCACGGGATCTGCTGTTGAGCTCGTACTTACATTACAGCATCGGCCGGGACAAAGCTCGGCATTTAACTATTTCTTCGTAAACTGCTTCCACAGGCTCGTCTGCTCATTGTGCCATTCCTTCCATTGATTGCTTGTGTTTGACAGCATCTGGACTACAAAACGATCCTTTGCCCTTCTTTTGCAAAATCAGCAGGCTGCGGAGGGATGCGTGACCACTGCTGCAGCCGAGGTATCCAAACAGCCCAATGCAGCAGAGGCTTTAGCTCCCCCTTCCCAGCCTGGGTTTTTTCTTTCTTTGTCTGTGTGGGTTTTTTTTTAAAGAGATATGGTCCTGACTAACCTCAGGTTTCAGGAGCACAATACAAGCTCCAGGCACGGGGCAGTCAAACAGATGTGGAAGGATACCAAGACAGAAGGCAAAAATAACACAATTTTAAGAGATGTTGCTCAAGGCATGACATGTATTTGAACTGTTTCCAGTAACAGATCCAATTTTGTGATTGGTTCTGTTTAATTCAAATTTTTCTTGACATTTTGGTGCATTATTTCTTCACTTTTTGTATTTTTTTCAGCTTATACAATAGAAATAATAGGTTTTTTGCTTATTTATTTCACTCTTCAACTCTCCTGTGTCAAAGAATGTTGACATTTTAAATGTTCACGATTTGAAGAAGTAGTCTGTTAAAACTTTTGTCTGTATAGCAGTTTTAGCAAATATCTTTACTGTTCTTACTCTGTTTTGCCCATGACATGTTATGCTCACAGTCTCCAGGACTTCCTTAAATTAATTCTGTCAGTGCTGATAACATCAAGACTCAGAAGTCTGTGGGCTACCAGTAGCATCCTGAGTTTGGTTTCTCTTTTCCAAGCTGGCACAGGTAGCTGTTAGCACTTCCACATTTTAAAACTCATTTCCTTATTAACTTCACATTCATATTCCTATTCACGTGAGCAACTGCATAAAGCAGCCCTCACCATTTAAGGCATTTCTAAGATTTTTCCTTCTCTGCCCTTAGTCACTCACATTAACCTCTCAGGTTGTCCTCCAGGAAAACCAAGAAACCTTTCCTTTGAGACCCCTTCTCATCTTGCCAGTTGTGTTTCTTTGAATTCCACGTGCAAGTGTAGAATGCTGCCCCTCCCCTTGATCCAGCAGCCTACTGCCAGAAACACCAAATACATCATTCCAACCTGTCACCTTTCATTTAAAATGCTGTACTAACACAGCAGTTCACAAGAGCTTCAGGATTGGCTGAAAGGATGAGATTAGGGATTTCTATGGAGTCTGGAGCTCTCTTTTCTCTCTGCAGTCCTGAGCTGCACAGGTGATGCACTAGAAACCCCTTCTCTACAGGGTGATGTCAGCAGAGGCAGAGAAAACAAACACAAAGCGTTAATGCAGCTTTGTACAGACAGAGGACTCCTCCTTAGACAACTCCTGGACTTTACTACAACTCTGCTGCTTTTGGTTAGAAAAACCTGTTTTCCTGCCAAGGAGCTGAGGCTGACTACTCTCATGTGGAAGGTTAAAGTAACACTGCAAACCCTGAGAGGCTACTGCTCCATTGTATAAAAGTAAATATTATTCTTCCAACGAAAAGAAGTCTGTTTCATATTAAAGTACATTTGATAGTCAGTGAAATTACTTGTGTTATCAGAAGCAATTTACCAGAGAAGAACAACACCCTTGTATTTGGAGTCCTGATCATGAAAGGTCAAGAGGAATCGGGCATAAGTAAGCAACAACGCTGTCCCTACAATATTGCGTTTTGTTCCATAGAGATCAAGGAAAGCACATTTTTCTGGTCATCACATCTGAGCTTCAACCACAGAAACATTAAGAAATCTTCTCCAAGTTCAAGTAAACAAAAGGACATTGTAACCAGGCAGAGCAGACTGTTTAGCCAGGAAAACATGCAGTGCCAGTCTCCAAAACATTGCCCCGCTGGACAAGCTCCTGCAGCACAATGATCTCACACAGCTGTCGTGTTGCTCCTAAGTTTCACTGCTGAAAGGATTGGCCCCAATGCAGTGGCACGCTGAGAACGACCTTCCTGAGCAGGGCATGCGTGTCAGCTGCAACTGCCCGTGGCCATGCTGGCCTCAGAGGCCAGTAGCATGGCATCGGCCCTGTTTATCAATGTCACGTTCTGAAACCAGAAAAAAGTCCGTATAGTGGGGTAGGAATGAAGCCACAGATGACACAGGAAGCATCGCAAGGATAGGAGGCAATGCGGGGCAGGATGTTGAAATGAGAATGCTTTAAAAGCACTCTCTCGCAAAATGCTCAAATCCTTTTTTAAGCAGCAGGCATAAAGAGCCCTCCTTTGAAATTCCATTCCTAGAGAGAAAATAGATTCTGAACAACTAGCATTATTAGCAATCTTCTTATAGAAGAATGTCAGCTGAGGGCAGCCCTTTGTCTGGAAACTGAGCCTGAAAAAGCAGCTGGGCTTCCCATGTGGGAAGCAGGTGAAGGGCAAATTTCCCCTTCAGGGACATTTTAAAACAAAGGCAAAAATAAGTATTTGATTGATGCATTCAGCATCCCAGCTGTGAAAATCAAGTAAAATTAGAAGGCTCATTGCTGCTGCTGAGTTTGGTATGACTTTTATTGGTGCTGACATGGGTGA
Source organism: Daphoenositta chrysoptera (assembly GCA_013397915.1). Taxonomy (NCBI): domain Eukaryota; kingdom Metazoa; phylum Chordata; class Aves; order Passeriformes; genus Daphoenositta; species Daphoenositta chrysoptera. The sequence continues at coordinate 13,800 of VZRO01002888.1, forward strand.
ACTGCAGCCAGCTACTCAAATAGGTGGCCTGCCAAGCTGATAGATTATAAAGTTCACCTGCCTCCTCTTTCAGTCAGAACCATTCTTTTTATTTCTCCTCCTTTTAAATTTCCCTTCCCGCCTCTTCAAACGGGACACCTCCTCTCACACTGCACCCTCAGCGTTTGCAGCCTCTCTATGTTGTCCATGGAGGGAGAGGCATAAAGTCACATCCCCTGATACCTCTTGGACATTCAGAATGGCAGAATGGGGAGAGCTGGGTTCCCACTGGGCAGCACTGGGCTGGAGGCAGCCAAAAACATGTCACTCACCTTGCCATGTACAGGGCCACTGTCACACTCCAGGATAAGCAAATGGTTTTATCTTCCAGATGCAGCCCACAGCCATTCCCATAATGAGGGGAGCTGAAGTCTTCCTCAAGTGGCAGTGTATTGCATCTAGGTAACAGACCCAGTTCAGAAGTTACAAGGACTGTTTTATCTCTGTGGAAAATCTCAGAAGAGCTGACCCAACCACTATGAAAAATATGAAAAAAAAAAAAAGCAAATTCTTAAACAAAATTAATTTTCATATTCAGCTCTATTTCCTCCACAATTTTATTGGATTTTCCCAGGCATTGCAAGATCACACTCCTCAGCTGTAGGAGGAAGACTGGCAATTTTCTGTTTAATTTTTCTCCTCAAACCCCAGCATAGTCAGCCTCCGATTAAAGGGGATAAAAATGAAATTCAGCCATAAAACCTTCCTACAAAATCCATCTGTAAGTGACTTGCACTATGTAGCAGCAAAGATTAAGTGGGGTCTTTGAAGCTGGTGAATATATAAGAGGTAACTAATTAGTGACATTTGAAGATGAGCTGAATTGTTGACAACGTGAAATAATTTTTTAAAATATCAACAATAGTGACAGGGTTTTAATCCTCTGAGGTTAAATATATGGAACCGCATTATCTGGATCTTGTAATAAGATCACTGTAATATTTGGAACAGCAAACCCTTCAGCACAACCTGCTTCAGCTGTCTCAAGCAACTCACATGTGATTTAAAGGTGCTGCAAGGCAAAAGTTTAAAAAAAAGATAAAATATGAGGAAGAGGTGATGTAACTGAAAAGTGTCCAGTACTGTGAGTGCCAAGATACCTGATTTGCTTCTGGTTTAAAGTTAAAATTGTGATTTCTGCATTTTGTAATGGATCATATCTGCGGTAGACCTCTTGTTAACCTAGATAAAAAGACAAAAATGTTATAAATTAAGATTTCTAGGCTGCGATCCAGGATGATTAAAACACCGTCTTGCCCAGGCTATTAGTGCCATAACAATTTTAATGCCAACAAGGCCAAGCAATTAGTGTTTGTGTGATTAAAATACCAGCCTGGTCTTCTAGAGCCAGAGTGATTAGTATGTTGCCAGTCCTGGCTATTAGTGTTAGCACCACCAGTCCTTTGAGAATTAATTTAGGCTCATATCAGCTTGACATGATGCTTTTTCTTTAACTATACTCTACCTCATTGAAATATATATATATGCAAATTTCAAATATTTACATAATCATAAGAAAATAGTATTTTTGTGTTTGTACCACTGTGATAATGGAAGATTTAACATATTGTCTGTGTAGGAGGAGTAATGAAAAGACTGGATTATCAAGTAGGAATTCCAAGCAGGGAAATTAAAACAATGATGGAATTTGTTCACCCTCTGACTGAAACTTAAATGCCAGCTCAGTCAGTCGATGGCATGCAGCCAGAGCCGTGCAGCCTGACTGACCCCATTTGCCCAGGGCAGTGGATGCATTAACCACTGCAGTGCAGTGCAGCCCTCTCTGAAGCCTGAGGTGGGTGCAGAACAGCTGATGGGGAGAGCTGTCTTTGACACCAAGTGTTCAAACTCAGGAGATGGGCTTTTTCTGTGATAAATACTGGCAACACCAATGACGGCCAAAATTCGACATTAAGGGCAAAAACGTCGTGGAAGAGAGCTTGGCTTAGGCTAGCCAGGAAAAGTGGGACCATGAAGAACCACCTTTGTAGAAGCAGATAGCTAGAGAAGGTTGAAGCCATGTCACAGCAGACAGCTGGGCTATAGCACTCAGGCCATCAGTGTTCAACTCAGAATTGCACCTACACTGCATTTGAGGACCTGTGTAGCATTTGTATAGACATATACCTATATACACACTCTGTACTCTCTCTATAATCACATATGCATATTAAACATATACTGCAACTTCAAATTCTCTTTTTTTAGTCAACTCTCCAGATGTCCATGAAGTCTAATTCTGCGACCACTCTGAATTCCTTAAAAACCTTCGGCAGTGAATTCAAATGGCTTTAGAACTCTAGGTACACAGGATGTCCTGTATCACTTTATGCTGTCCCTCTCAGTTCAAGTAGGTATGTGAGGTGTGATTTACACTCACAAAATTCATGTTGGCCTTCTCACGGTGTCACAGTTATTAATGTGTCCTCTAATTTTATTCTTTATTATAAATCTTGTGGAAGTGTCCTACAGAGATAATGAACATACCAATCTGTAGTTCCTCAGATCTCAGTTGGAACCCTTTTTGAAAAATGGTCTCATCAGTTGCTTTCCAGCACTGTGAGAAGCAAAGGGTTTTGAAGCAAAAGTTACAAGCATGGACAGTCATTCAGGTATTTCCTTTAAGAGTGGTTAAATGAACTGATTTTTGAAAATGTCTAGCTTCTGGTAATTTGTTATTCTTCATTTTTCTCTACTGTTCTAAGTATACTTCACCCCAAGGCAGCAACTCTGTGTAGTTTTCATCTGGAAGGACGCCACCATGGAGATTTTCCTGTGCTCTATTGTGGTGAAAAAAGATGCAAATAACTGGATCAGCTTTTCCTGTGATGAGCTTATTTGCTTTGTTTACCACGGAAGAGTTCGATAAAACTAGATAGAACTAGTTTTGAGCTTTTGGAGGTTGTTCATCAGTAATCAGCTCAGAGCCGTGTCACTTGAGTCTTGGTTTATTTATAAATTCATCTCTCCTACATTAGATGTTTCACCTAAGCACTGGTAGCTAATACCTTCTTCAACATGGAATCACAGGGAGTGTAAGGTAGGCATGAGCTAGCATGAACCACTGTGTTCAACAGTCAGGGCAGAGCCACGTTTAACACATGATTTTTGACGATTTAGATACCAAAGAAATTTACTTAGGAGAGAAAGATGAAGACTGACGCTGTTGGAGCTGCCCAAGGCTCACAGTGTCCAGCTGCAGACGTCCTTGGCTAAGCTGCAGCAAGTGGGAAAGGCTGTCTCCTTCCCAAGGAGCAAGCCCCAAGCAAAGGTGTAGAGAAAGAGTCGGGGGACATAAAGGAAGAGAGAGGGGTCTTCTGTGTGGGTTCCAGCAGGTTTATAAGCAGTGGAGGGTCCAGGGACAAAAGACAGGGAAATGGATGGGACCAGGGTTCCTATATTCAGGGATGGGGCGGAGTAAAGGGAAACACCCAATGGGAGATAACCACAGGGGAGGAGCCAACAGGGGAACAACCAATGGGGACAACTTAGGGGCGGGGATAACAACAATCAACCAATGGGGCGTCAAAGACGGGAGAACTTTCTAGAACCAATACGTAGGCAATTAGGGAAAATACGTAAACATGAACCATACATAAAACTGGGTGGAGAACAAGTGAACCAATGAACTTGAAACATAAAAACTAGGGAAGGAGTGGACCATGGGAGCGTGCCACAGCTGGGGAGTGTGAGTTAGACCTCTGTATTCTGGAGGCCTGTCCACCAGTCCTCCAATGGGTCTGGTGCAGTGGGCACCACCACATGCACGGCAACAGAAGACCCGTACGTAATTTTTTCCAGACCCCAATGGATATAAGCAAAGCTTTGGAAAACATTTTAGGGATCTCTCACCTTTCTCTCTTGTACCTGCTCACTGCTCATCCTGACAGGACAGAAGAGCAGGCTGTGTGAAACGCGGGGTAGCATGAGTCAGATTGCAGTGTCAACAGTCTGCAGCCTGCCTTCATCCTACAGTCAGAGAAAACATTATTAATTATTGCAATAAGTAATAGTAAAAATAGTATACAAAATACAGATATAGTATGTTTTATGTGTATATTCAATATATAAATAAATACAATGTAAATTTTATGTATTTATTTATTAATATGTTTCTTTCCAAAAACTACAAACCAGCCTGATAATCTTAATAATCATTATAAAAGTTGTTGATAACCATTATCTGCTGGCATAGTGCAGCCATGAAGAAGGAAAGTGTGATCTACAATAGACAGAAAATGATAAGTTACTAATGAGTGAGAGCTAATTACAAGATTCTATGTGATTCTGATTTGGTCCCAGTTAGCAGGATGCCAAGAAGACACAGAAAAGAGATTCAGAGAAGCCTTAGCAATACAGTCAGAGAAACAATGTTCACCTTGAAAGAAAGTTATTAAACCTGCCCAATTTGTTTATCAAAAGGAGGTGAAAAAAATATGACTGATCATCAGCAAAAGCTGTGGATAGCCAGGAAGCAGAATGTATTTTTAAACTAGTGGACAACATTAATTTCTTATTCACAAATGGTCTTCTCATTTTTTCATACATTTTTTCTCCTTTTTTTATGTTGCTTCTCCACATTTCACAATCTTTTTAGCAAAACTTATCTTTGAGCATAAAGTTAAGAAGTATTTCCTTCTCAAACAGCATTCCTAAATCAGCTTTAATAAATTTCTTGATAGTCAGCTTTGCCTTTTACCTTCCATTTCATCATGCACCAGTGTATTGGCCTCCCTATCAGACAACTCACTCATGGAGCAAACCTTATTCACAGAACTTTCTGTTATCTGCTTTTTGTCTGGCTTTCAAGCTACTCCTGGTCAGTTTGTAGTTTCTCTATGTTTTATTGTGTTCAGGCACCACCTACAAGGTTTTTATTTCTGACTCCTAGAATTTCATAGTAGTTAAGTACAAATGGAGCTCTCCTCTCACCTTTCCTCCTCCATTTTCTTTTCTCCCTTCCCCTGAAATCAATTAGAGGGTCCAAAACAATCATTTCAAGAAGCCATTCTCAAGAGGGTGAAGACGAGATTTCTCCATGACCAGCAGAAATGCCTCGGCCCTAAGCAGGATTTCTCTTAGGATTTTGATTCTAACTGGCCTTGCTTTTCTCTTCTTCTATATACCATCTGGCTACATGAACACATAGAAGGCAAAACCAGAAAGGAACAGTCAATGGCCATGGCAGCCATGGGCCACAGATATCCCTGAAGTCGTGCTGACCTCTGCCAGGAGTACAGAGAGCCTGGCACAGCCTGGCCACGATACTACTGCTCCCAAAATGAATCTGCCCAAGGTGTCTCTGCACCCACAAATGGTGGGTTGTTGCAATGCAAGACAGAACATGCACAGGCACAGTTTTCCATGATAATCTTATAGTGATGCCATCTGCCTACTTGTCATTGTCAAGGAATATTTTTATTTGCTGGGAAGAGAAGACTCTTAAGAGATTAGATGTTAGATGGTGTTCTCAAAGAAAATTAATAAATCCTACAATGATAAAATAATAAACAAATCAATAAATAAAATAATTACCATAGTTACATCCCTACATCTGTTGCAGTCAGAGCAATATTTTATAATATTTCCTAATATTTCTTTATAATATTCCTAACAGCTTGTGATTCCACCCCCCAAAGTGAGCCTAGCAGACTCATTCCATCAAAAATGTCAGACCCAAAAGTTTCCTTTCTGTCAGTTGCCTAAGACAGGTATACAAGAAAAAAATTATTTAATGGATCACCATCACTCACAGATGTGCTGATATTTTCCTTCCTTCAGCCTCACAGGTAGCAAAGGTCAGAAAGATTTGTACTGGAGCTGTTTCTAGGTCTCCCCTCATGGCATTGCACTGCATTTCTAGCTGCTTCATAAGAATAAGGAACCATCAGCACAGGGACATTTGGCCAGAGTTCCAGCTGCATTCCCTCCTCTCACAGGGGCCTTGCCACCTCCATGATGACCACAGCAAAAAATAGATCCTCTGCACCATTCAGTGGTAGTGGCACCAAGTGTCTGCTGGCAAGAGAAACTGACCTGTTCTAACAGTGCTGATACTCACAAGGCTTTTAGTCACCTGCAAGAAGAATGGGGCAGCTTGCCCCTCTCTGAGCCACCTTGAGTCCATGAACTCAGGAAACCTGCCAACAGTAGTGGCACAATAGTTCAGATATTTTTTCCTGGTCTCTTTGTCAAAACAAAATTTGTTTGCTTCTTTGTGCTTTCTGTGGGAATTGTTTGACAATGAGAGCTGGCTAGGAAGTCTTTAAATGGTGCATGGGATCTTAGGGAGCACAACTGGTGACTAGAGCAAATGAACCTCATCCCTGCGTCAATCAATTCAGAGGTTTCACGGTAGAGCTATGGCTTCTGAGAATCCAGGACACTAAAAAAAGAGCAAAGACTGACTATTTAGCTGTGATTAGCATAGTCCTGATCCTAAGCTGTTAAACTCTGCTGAGAGGCAATGTATATTAGCTTAGGCTGGATGCCACATAAACACTTGGAGCAGGAAAAGAGTGAGTAGATGTTGGTCTACAAAAAATCATGTAGCCATATCATTTGCCTACATGCACGGATCTACTTCTAATTAAATTTTGCAGATGACACCAATTTGGGGGAAAATGAGTGAATATACTTGAGTAGATGCCATTCAGAGGGATGTAGCCAGACTGGAAGAATGGTCCAGGCTTGTGAAATTCAAGGTCAAATGCAAAGTGTTGCTCCTGGAAAGGAAGAACCTCTGTCACCTGTGCAGGCTGATCGTGCCTGGCTAGTGGCAGCTCTGTGGCGAAGAAAGTGAGCAGCAAGATGAGCATGAACCTGGCAGCAAAGAAGACTGACAGATATTGTGCTGGGGCAGAGCCAGAGACAAAAGGAAGAGGTTATTCCCCTTTACTCAGCATTTGTTATATTACTGTGGGGCCCTTAATACAGGAGAAGCATTGACTATAACTGGATCGAGTTCAGCAGAGGCACCACTTTGGTGAGGGCTGGAGCACTGGCCCTGTAAGGAAATGCTGGAGGAGTGGGATTGTTCAGCCTGAGCCAAGCTGGAGACCTAGCAGCTCCTGGCACCAACAGGGAGGTCACTGAGGAGGAGCCAGGCTCTTCACAGCAATGAAGAACAGGAAGATGGGAACCAGCACTTTGAAAGAACAGACGTTAAAAATGGTGTGATGGTTTGGGCTGGGATAGAGTCAATTTTCTTCACAGTAGCTGGTAGGGGCTGTGTTTTGGACTTGTGCTGGAAACAGTGTTGATACCACAGAGATGTGTTCCTCACTGCTGAGCAGGGCTTGCTCAGGGTCAAGGCCTTTTCTGCCTCTCACCCCACCCCACCATCAAGGAGGCTGAGGGTGCACAAGGAGTTGGGAAGGGACAGAGACAGGACAACTGACTTCAACTGGCCAAAGGAATATTCCAGACCATATGGCATCATGCTCAGCAACAAAACTGTGAATGGAGGTTGGCAGGGAGGCAGCTGCTCAGGGACTTGACTGTGCATTGGTCAGTGGGTGATGAGCAACTGTTTTCATTTTCATAACTATTTTTTTTTTTTTTGTGCTTTAGTTTACTCTTGCTTTGATGTTTTGGTATTTGGGTTTTTTTTTCCCTTACAGTTAAAAAAACAAAACAACTTTTTAATTATTGAACTGGTTTTATCTGAACATATTAATTTCTTTCTCACTTTTGCCGTTCAGATTCTTTCCCCCATCCCACGGCAGGGGAGTGAGCAAACAACTGTGTAGTGCTTATTGCAGGCTGGGGTTAAACCATGACAACTGGATAGAAGTTTGTTCCTATGAGGACATCCAAGCAGAGGCACAGGTTGTCCAGGGAGGTGATGCACTCTCCATCTTTGAGGCTTTTCAAGCCTTGACTCGATGAAGCCCTTATCAGCCTGGTCTGACCTCAAAGCTGACTCTGCTGGGAGAGAAAGTTGGACCAGAGGCCTCCTATGGTCCCCCCTGCTTAAATTATATTGCAGTCCTGTGATTCCGTGATCCTTCATGTCCATCCTCTTGAAAATGTGTCCCTCCAGTCCATTAAAATTCTGGGCAGACATTACACCAACAGCTCCACTTCTGTCCTGAAACATGTGCAGAGCCACCTCTTGCTGTACCTTACCTTGTACCTGCCTGAGGTCCAGTCTCAGCACTGCAGCTGCACTTCAGCAAGTTGGCTGAAACAGATTTATTTGGATGCCGAGTGGGAGAAGTTTATTCATCCCTTCTTATAGTAGTTCTTGGTTAAAAAACCCCGAAAAAATAAAGAAACAAACAAAACACTGCACCTTTATCTTACTTTCATATATGCACACAGGTAAAAAATTATTGATGAGAGCCCTCTATCTCTCCATTAAGAAGCTTAAAGGGGAACCTGGGCTATCTTGCCTTGAAGACACACGTGTAGGTAAATTTCCATAAGATACTCTAGAAGGTATAATAAACCCTCTTGTGAGCAGTATGTGCATTTACATTTGTACCTGATTCTGTTCTCAGTTTGTCTCATGCATAGTTCTGGCCATGGCTAAAGAGTTTTATTCGCAGACCAAATGCATAATTCATAATGTTTTATGAAACTAGAATCTTCAAATTTATTCAAACTCACCATTTAGGTATTTTTGATTGAAAAAAACCACAGAATGCATGAAAAAAACCAAGAAATATTGAATTATATAAGCATACACTTACATTTCTTTATCTCCACAAAACTAATACTATAGGAATAGATAAAAAATTGCAACATTACTGCCCGAGGAAGGATGAAAGCATGTCCCTCAAACTGGGGTGAAAAAACTCTTGAGTTGGGACTGTGTGTCACTGAAAGGACTGAAAATTACATCTGCACAATGAATATAGGCACTAATTACTCAGAAAACTGTGAATTTTCATGCTAAATGTTTTTTAAATATAGGCAGATGCTCATGTTTGCACCAGCACTGGCATTGAGTAATAGTCATAGAATCATAGTCATAGAATCATAGCCATAGAATCATAGCCATAGAAAGCCCATCATACCCTGGGCTGCATCAGAAGTGTGGCCAGCAGTTCAAGGGAGATGATTCTGCCCCTCTATTCCTCTCATAAGATCCCACCTTAAGTGCTTCATCCAGGTCTGTGGTTCCCAATAAGAGAAGGACATGGACCTGTTGGAGCAAGTCCAGAGGAGGGCCATGAAGATGGTTAGAGGGTTGGAGCACCTCTCCTGTCAAGACAGGCTGAGAGGGTTGTTCAGTCTAGGGAAGAGAAGCCTCTGGGTAGACCTTAGAGCAGCCTTCAAGTAGCTAAAGGGAGCCCACAGGAAAGACAGGGAGGGACAGTTTATCAGGGAGTGCAATGATAGGGCAAGAGTTAATGGTTTTAAACTGAAAGAGAGTTGGTCTACCTTAGGGTTAGGGAGAAATTCTTCCCCTGGTGAGGCAGTGGAACAAGGTTCACAGAGAAGTTATTGCCCATCGCTGGAAATGTTCAAGGCCAGGTTGGATGAGGCTTTGACCGGCCTGTCCCTCCTCAGGGCAGAGGGTTTGAAAGGAGATGAACATTAAGGTACCTTCCAACCCAAACCATTCTATGGTTCTACGATAATCATAGAATCATAAAACTGTTAGATTGGAAAGGATCATTATGTCCAAACTTTAGCCCAGCTCTGCCAAATCCACACAAAAAACCATATTCCGAAGTGCCACATCCACAAAGTTTTGGAACACTTCTAGGGAAGGTGATTTCACCACATATCTGGCCAGTGTCTTCCAATGCATGACTATGCTTTCAGTGAAGAAATTTTTTCTAATAACCAAACTAGAACTTCCTTGACACAATCTGAGGCCATTTTCTCTCCTCCTGTCACTTGTTACTTCGGAGAAGAGATCAACCGCCATCTGGCTACACTCCTTTCAGGCAGTTGTAGGGAGAGAGAAGGTCCCTCACGAGCCTTCCTTTCTCCAGGCTAAAGGAACCCAGCTCCCTCAGCTGCTCCTCCTGGGAACTGTGTCCCAGACGCTGCACCAGTTTGTCTGCTTTGCTTTGGACACACTCCAGCACCTCAATGTCTTGCACTCACAGGGTCCTTTAATTTCTTCTTGTTAATTTGCACTCCTATTCCCTTTTTCTCTTCAAGTCGGCTTCTCCGGGGAGCGCAGCTTTGCTGTGGGTGTCCGGGAGCAAAGGAACCGAGGGCTGCTCCCTCCCTTGCCACCACGAGATGTCCCCCCAGCCCCGCAGCCGGGCTGCGGCTGGGGCCCCGCGCGGCGTCAGTCACAGCAGCCGCTGTCATCCCCAGAAAGCCGCTTCTGCAGACTTGGGGGCCTGAAATGCAGCACCTGGCTATGAAATTTATTTGTGGGATTTTACCCCTCCCCCCCTCAATGGATGTATTTGTGTTGGGAATAAGAACAGGAATAGTAAGATCCAGCAGAGAGCAGAGTCTGCTCGTGATTTATCCACCAAAGTGTGTAAAGGTTTTTGAGGTTCTTTTATGTAAGAAGGTACTTAAAATAATGGTATTTACAAATTTCTGCCTCGTAGTCTCATCTTTGCAGCTATATGTGCCTGTGTTTGAAAGACTGGAGTTACATGTGTTGTTCTCTTAATAGAGTTAGGAAAAAAGAACAAAACAAACTAATAGAACTAGGAGAAAAAAAGACATTGACTAAATATTCCTAATAATTTAGAAAAAACATTCTGTCTCTCAAATAAACCCAATTATTGTCTCTTCTCTCCAAAGATACTTTTAAAATTGTAATGGATGTGCAACATATTTGGTGCCAGCGGGGGCCGCTAGCAAGTGGATGCACGTTAAAGCTTTTCACACAGCACTTGCCGCTGAATCATATTCGGAGCTGCATTTTGGTAGGCATCGAGATGACTTCAGGCAGGGGTGTGCTCCAGCTGAATTGTGAATATGAATAAAGGTCCGTGGTAGTGAAAGTGACACATATCTCTGCAATATTCGTCAACGTGAAAGGCAGGTGCAGGCAGCAGCAAATTAGCCATCCTGTTAGGTTTGGTCAATGCTGCATTTCAATGGTTGTCACTCATTTTCTTCAAAATTAATTAAAAATCATGTGAGAGATCAACTCATTGCAAATTAATTGCTATTACAAAAGGTAGTGGTGAGGAACAGACTGGCCTAGTTGTACAATTAGAAAGAACCAGGGGCTAAATTTGGTGAGATTGTGCCCTAGCCTTAATCCAACAAAGCATGCATTTAATTTTAAGTTTGTAAGCAATTCGTTGACATCTGTATGATTATTCTCATGTTTGAAACTATGCACCTGTAAAAATGTCATACAGGATTGGACCTCTCCCTTCAATACCCTCAGAGTGTTCACACAATAGTGCTCTTTGTAGTGTCTGAAAATCTGGTTCCTCAGCTTCCTTTGCCTGCAGTGATACTACCTCATGTGAGAAACAGGTCATTTTGGGCCCAGTCCTACCATGAGCTCCACTTAGACAGATGTCAAAGCTATGAAGAGTCTCCATAGCCCAAGACTCTTAAAGCCAGTTTGCACCAACTACAGTGATGAATCCAGGTGCCTGTTGCATTCTTTCCCCATCAAACTGAGTTTGGAAATATGACACAACAACTTCAGGTAATTCAAGATCATTGCTACATCAAGGGAACAGCTTTAGCTTGCGTAAAAATTAGGCAGTGTGTTGTCTTGACAAAATGTCCTGTTCACTTACAGCCTCAAAATGCTCTAAGTGACTTATGATTAGGACACTGTAAGAATACAGTCCAGTAGTCTTAAATGTTTGTTTACCTAAGCTCCCTTAAAGTCTTGCTTAATTCCCGGATAAAAGACGTTCAGTAAGTATACAGCACTGTTACCAAGCGAAACTGGGGAATGAGGCTGTGTCGGAATGTGCGGTGCCTCAGTACAAACCTCGGTGAGGTAGTGCAACACGCAAAGCACAGTGCATGTGTTTGCATGCACCACTCATAAATGCTTGAGCTTTAGCACTGGATGACCCAGGGGGAAATGAAGTAACCTTGTAAGTGGCTGATTAGAAGGGAAAAATGTTATCCTGTCATTAAAGAGTGACTGAAGAGAGGAATAAATTTCCAGACCAAAGACACGAACTAAAAGAATTTGAATTACTTTCTGATGCTAAGTATATCAGGCATTTGGACAGCGGCCATGGCTGCAAAGCTACTGTGTGGTGAGCCAGGAATCAAGTTCACCACTGAACTGTCACCACGGAGGAGTGGGTGAGGAGTGCCCTTCCCAAAAGGCATCGGCACACTGCTCTCACTGACTTGTGTTGGAGCTCAGTCACGCAGTAAGTTAGAAGCTTTACAAAGTGCCAGGCTGATGCTTCACAGTAGTGCCTTCATCCACGGCACCAGCTTTTAGTTTGGATATCAAAGAGACAGGAAAAATATTTGTGTGCATGCGTATTCCTACAGGCATTATATTCCACTTTGAGAAAAAAGAATCTGAGCCTCAAAAGGGGCTGCTGCAGAGATTAGAGCACAAATTTCAGAAGCAGTGACCTTTAGTCTGCCAGCTTTGTACTTAAACACTTACTTTAAAGTTCTGAAATTTGTGTTTAGTGGATATTTCTAACTTGAATGGAAAGTGCAAGAGAGGGCTTAAATACAACACAAATTGGGGTTTTGAAGCCTAGTCTCTTCTAAAAATCTTAGCAAGTGTGTAGAAAGGACTTGAACAAACCCAGATGTTTGCATCAGCTTTGAAGAAAGAAAACATATGAAAACGTTCTTTTTAGGGCACACATTTCTACTTGTTATTAAACTATTTATGATCACACGTATTTGTATAGAAGGACTTTTTCATATATTTTTCCTGTTTTAGTGTCTTACTTTACGATGGTTGGTACCAGAATTACTACAGAAATGGGGACACTGTATTATATAAAATGTATATATCAACAAAAATTAATGCATGGAAGCACATGAAATATGTAAATAGATATAGAGGGCATGACTAATGTCTCAGTAGCAGAGTGTGTGCTACACAGTTATCACCACTGCAGTTGCTCTTGGGTGTCATGTTTTTCACCCATCACCTCATTTCCTCTCTGTTTTTTCTTCTCTTCCATAACGTGGAAACAGTGGTTCCAAGATGCAGTTTCTCCATGGGGTGCAGAAGGTGCCTTCTGTCCTTTCTCTTCACCTTCTGCACAACTTCGGCTTCACATGAGGGAGTGACTCTCCTGCTGCTTTATGAGCTGAAGTGTAGGACTGACTTCTCCAAAACAGACATTTCTAGAAATGCCCCATTATCTGCAAAAACCCCCAAGTCCTTGAATATGTTTTTGATGTCACTGATATTAATTCAAATCTCATCACTGCAGTACAAATTACAGCTGAATTTGGCCTTTGCTGGCTTTGAAGCAATAAGGGAAAACATGTGTGTAATCATTAACATCTGTGAATTTGCACATTTTGAGGCACATTTTTAAATTAAACAAATGTGCTCTCTGAAGATCTTATTAGTTGAGTAGGCATAAATCCTACTGCTATATTGAAGTCTGAGGTGCAAATAACAGTAAAGCTTTGTCTTCAAATGCTCACAAGACTTTTCACAAAATATTCTACATTAGGCAGTAGCTTTATCATAAAAACTTTTAGAAAAACCTACAGACCATTGTGCTGAGAGTAGGACAGATCAGGAATAAATACATAAAGACAGTGTTTTTAGGGAGAGGTAATAAAGACCATATTTGGATAATACAGACCATATTACCTCTATTCATATACCTCATCTTGTTTATGTCCTTAAATGGTCACTGCTACTGTAGCACTAGACACTTCCCAGAGGCAGGATTCTGAGTTTGAAATGCCCCTTCGTTTGCTTCTTTAATATATTTAGAAAGTTTTAACACATCTAGGAGTTCACCAGTAACCCACGTGTGATGTAGCAGACATTTTATCTTTTTAAGTAATCATCACACATTTGAAAATGCCTGATGAATCTGCTCTGTGCCTCTGTGCATTGAAAAGTGGGCCTGCACAGAAGTGTTGTTCCCAGAAACCAGCAAATGGCTCTGGACAATAGTGGAAATATTCCAACCATTTCCCCATCATCCTATTTAAAACTGCACCCACACACTGAGAACCATTTAAACATTTTAATCCTGTTAAATGTTTGGACCCATAGAGGACAAATTTGCATCTAAGCAATGGAGTTACCTTTGTAAAGGTTAGAGGGTTTTATTTTTAATTTTTGTCACTCTACCTGAAGCACAAGTAGCTGCCAAGGTGCTCCATCACCTGCATCCAGCCCCCTGACTGGCCAGGCCAGGCATCTCTTGGAATTTACTGTAGCTTTAGCCTAGCTCACATCCCCAGATGTCCTTCCTATGAAAACCAGGTATCTGAGGTGAGATGGCTGGCATGCACATGGGCTCACCCCAAAATGTGATCCAGACATGGCCTTGTGCACACAGGAACTCAGATGTTTCCCAGGTTATGGTGTCTAGACATAGGCTTAATGCTTCTGGGACAATAATTTACGTTTTCCTGCACATAGGTTTCTCCTCTGCATAGTGGAGGTAAAATGGTGTTGTCGTGTTGCTTGCTGTCAGGGGTAAGAATGGTCTCCTGAGATCCTTGTTGAGAGTTAAGACATGCACACCCTAATTTCTGTTTGGATCTCTAGCCAGCATTATAATTAATACATGCAAAATAATTTGTTGCAAAGTGTTAGGGCATCTATATAGAGCATATCATACTTCATACTATGACAAACCAAAAGGGCAGATTAAACTGAAGTTTGATCTCTCAAGGGTATATAATGTTTGCTTCTCTGCTACAGCCTGACTGTGGTGATGACTGTGGTGATGCCCGTACCACATAAATGCAGAATGCTTATAAAAAAAGTATGTCACACCACCTGTTCTCATCCAGCTTTTCTTTTTTTAACTAAGGCAACTGCAAGTGAAATGCAGACTTTCAAGCCAAAGAAACTCTTCAGCCAGCATCCAATTTCAAAGGGTTCATATTAAAATTGTATGAAGAGAAATCCAAGAGGAATAACTCTGGGAATTCAAAACACAAAAACTGGCAGTTTCAAATTCCATTCTGGAAGATGACCTATTTTTAGAGACAAATGAAAAGTTCTGCTTCACTTTAAAACTGTTCTATTTCTGGAGCTCCAGCCAGCTGCCTTCTCAATAAAAATGAGTAATAATAATAACTACAACATGTGAACATTTGCCTTCTCACAAGGGCTTGCAATTTTAAAAAAAGCACTGCTGATTGTGATTGCATCCATGGCCACACTCACCATAAGTGAAGCTAACTTAAACTTTTGGCAGCAAATTTTGTTAGGAATTATTCTAGGTAAATAAATGAAATGCAAGTTGTCAGGAAAAGTGTGCATCTAGACACCTGTTTTTCATTTATAACATTGGGTTAGGTTCATCTCATCCTGAAGGCAGGAAAAGCATCATCTGAATCCATCTGTGAAAAACTGAATAAATGATAACTTATGCAAGAATGCAGAAATTCCCTTTCAACTAGAAGTAAACAAAATGGGTCACTGTTAATTAAATTATTGATTAACTTGGCCTGCCACCCATTCCACAATGCTAACTGATGTTTATGCATTTAGACAACATATCTCAGCACACTTTTAAATACAGGAGCCCTGACTGTTTGAACGAGTAGCAGCCTCCCAGATAATATATGAATATTGTTTTGAAAGCTCAGTACTTTCTGGGCCAGAAGGAAAAAGAACAAAAAATGGTGAGTTTTAGTTCTGTAAACAGGAGGACTCTGTGATTATCTAAAGTAGAAAGTCTTTTCTCCCAGCAAATTTTCTAACAAAACTCCTTTGGCTTCACATTCAGAAGAGCTTTATTTTAGCTGAAGCAATGGTACACATATAAATGAAGATGCAAGTGTGGGTGCCAGGCTGCCACACACACGTGTGCATGCACGCACTCACATGCACAAAGGTGTGTGACAATTGTTCATCCTTCTCTGTATGAACATCCCATAGCTATTGCCTTCAGCTAGCATTCAGCATCCATGTTATGCTGATGTCCCCAATTCATGGCTGATGAATGTGCCTTCAACCAGTAAGTTGGCAAAAATAATTAGATACACATATAAATACTTCCAAATTAGTATCGGTTTTGTCAAAAGTATAATGAATTACATTCTTACAACAGTGAAGAAGTAGAATATCACAATTGCTACATCACTCTAATGATTTCTTCAACAAAGGGTTACAACTTTCAAGTAAAAAGTCATTGTCATGAAGCATGACACAACTGTCTCCAAAAAAAAAAAATTAAGGCAAATCCATCTTTATGCAATTAAATATGTATTTCCTTAAACAGTTGCATTTCTGAAGAAAACATTAAATCTATTTGTGCACAGAAATAGCCTCAAATAAATTAAAAGGGTGAATATGAAATTAACTCTGTCTCAGCTGAAATCAAGACAGCCTCTGTTTCAGTGTGTTTGAACCTAAAATAGTCCTTTTCTGACTCGCTAGTTCCTGTACTGTTCCTTGCCAGTACAGCCGCTCATTTTCATTACATAAATCTAAACTGTGAAACAAGAGCAATATAATAGTTAATCAAATACTATACAAATAGGAGCATTTGTATCAGGGCCTTAAGGGCACTGGCTGATTTTAGATTGGAGTTTTATCTTGCACATGATATTATCTAGTGTAAAATTTGAATATAAATATGAGTGAAGACATTTAGGTAAGCAATACCAAAGCGACTTCAGCAGCATCTCCAGTGTCTGGGTTTTGCAAATCATCTGCATATAAGGACACTTTTTTCCTTATTTATTTACTCATTACACCCTAATGTTATCTAGGCTTACTCATTTTGAGGTGCTTGTTACAATTCCTTTTTTTGTGAACATATCAATATGAGAAGCCGAATACAACTTCTGACAAGAATAATTTGCCAAGACTGTTCTCAGAGAGACATCCTTAGATGAGTTCATTATTTCATCCTAAGCAAAATTTGCAGCTGTTAGGTGCTGACTGAAGACCTTCCAAATTTTTCCTTTTTGTTGTGGATCTTTATATATCATTGGTTTTGTATATATCTGCCCAACATGTCTTGACAGCTACTTGATCTCATATTATCTGATAACAAAATGTAGAATAATTTACTGTTATTAATTATAAACTCTCTTAAGTGCTACTTTGCAAATGCAGAAGAAGCAAACTTTACTCGTATGCAAAATGCACTCACATAAAGTGAGCAACATATGAGTATGCCCTGACAAGTTTACCATCTAAGTTTTGCCTTTATTCCCAGGAAAAACTCTCTTCCTTATGACTTCACTCCAGCTGGTTCTGGGGAAGGAAAGGTAAAAGGGTGCTGGGCTCTGCTGCACATGCTCTGCACAGCCATAGGCACCTCTCTGATCTCCCTCAAACCATGCAGGTAACCTGGCTGTCGAGCTGCTGAAGGAGTTCCCTGCGTCTCTGCAGCACCCACAGGGCTGGGAGCATCCTGCTCTAGCAATACAGCTATAATGATAAAAAGGCTGGAGTAAAATTTTAAATAAAAGTAGCTGTGTAAAAAAATCAAAAGAAAGCCAAGTTTGCCACTCTTTCTACAGCTGCACAGAGGCTTGTGGGCATGTCTGTGTACTTTGCTACCAATGGTTGCACATCTGCCAAACCCATCTCCCAAGCCTGGCAGAGCTTCAAGGCATCTGGATTAACAGAGTCCTGAGTTTAGGAGAATAAATTTTTCTGAGAAGTATTAAGTATCTCCTACTTCACTAGCATGTTTGCATGGATGTCAGTCCTGAGCTGGCCCTTGTCTGGCAGGTTGAAAATGCAAGTGCTCACGCCTGCCCGTACAGCCGCAGCACAAACATCTGTATTTTTCTGCTCTCCATATATATGCATATACATCCCTTCCCAGTCCCTCAGAACTATTTTTCCAATGAATTTAACATCACTAGCTCTAAGATAAAGCCTCAACTTTTTTTCTTTTTCATTAAACCAGATTCTCTCATGATGAATATGGATATAAACCTGCAAACAATTATTTCTTTCTCTAGTCTTTATGGATGAAATTCAGCTCTGGCACAGATGGTTGTATATATCATCTTGTCCTAGATGAAAAGATTGCAGAAAAAGGGGCTTCAGGATTTTCTGTTCAAAGTAGCTCAAACTCTTAGGAAAAAGGTCTCAGCTCCACTGCTTAAGTTGTTGCATAGTGCTACACCCTCCAGCAGTGACTTAGGAGGGGATGTTGCTGTGAAATCAGGATCCCCACAGATATGCAGTTTACCTGGCAGCAAGACATGAAGGTCTAAGTCTGCAAATGCTAAACCACAGGCTGCTCTCCCCTAAACTCTCTGTGCTGTACCTCTAATACTGCTGCAGGAGTATTTGCAATCTATCTGCTCCTGACACATCATTCCTTAGATTTCAGTAACAGCACTCACAGGAGCAGAAGCCTACAAAACAAAAAAACCCACCCCAGCTATCAGAAGCTTTTATGATCTAATATTTCAATCTCTTCATGGAGCAAGCCAACTAAATGGAAGTAAAAAGTGTCTTTGCTGCAATGCCAGTTCAGCTATGAGGTTCCTTCAATTCAGCATGAAGGAGGTTTATCAAATCCCCTGTTAATACACTACAGTACTGGGTCCCAAGCTGAGACTGAGGGAATGAAATAGCTTTTCATTATGGAGCAGATTTTCAAATGAAGCCATAAGTGCCTAATTCTTTGCCTTGAGATTATATCTTGAACATTTTTGTACAGATCTCAATCCCTCTGAACTTTAAAACTTTACAATAGCATAATTGATTTTAATCTTTCCTAAGCACTTATCTGATAAATGAAACTAGATACTTTATATTGTGATTCAGCCCTCAGGCTTTAAAATTTGTAGATACAGTTACCGTGAAAAATAAAATATAAAAATCAAAAATTATATCTCTAATGACAGTATAAGACTTATCAGTTTATGGTTTTATTACTGTGATTAATATACAGCCCCCGTGCTTAATGTAAAAGGAGCCCACAATTGTGAGAAGAACTTTTGTCCAATGTAGCACAAACCAATATTAATAATTGACTTCACTGAAATATACTGTCAAGGACACTAACTCAGTTATGCAGGACTGTTTATAATACAGGATTTACAGGATAATATTTAGGATCTTCAGCACTTCTGCCATGACTATGTCATTTTAATGCCCAGCAATGTCAAACTCCACAGATGAGCTAAATGCTTGGAGCACCACTGTGGAGTGGGCCCACATGAACATCTAGGTGATGGGGCAAAAATCAAATTCATAAACAAAATTAGATATTGCAGTGTCCACACCACCTGGTGGAGTCTGAAGCATCTACAAATGGGATATTTACAGGAGAGCTCACTGTTGTGTAGCCATGAACCAGCAGAAAATGGGGAGAGAAGGGTAGGTCCCAGTGTCTTCCTGGGGGCCGGAGGGTGCAGCACCCTGCTGCAAGATCTGCTCGCAGCCAGCTCCCACCAAAAACATATATGGATGCCTTTGTTTAAAAACCAGTTGTTCAAGTTGCATAAGAATTTTGGATTAGATTATCCCATCTTTCAAGCAAAAGCATTAAAAGATGGGTTGGTTGTTTTCAACCAGACTCACTTTTTCATCTACCATCAGTGAAGTAGCAGGACACTTTGGGAAACTACTTGCAGCTTTCTAATTGTCTAGCTAAATTTAGCCTGCTTGGACTTGCCCTCACCAGAGAACAACCATCGCTCATGAGATCCTCTACAATGTCAGGGCTGGCTATGATGAGGGCAGAAGTGGCTGGAAAGCAAAAGGCTTAGCCTTTTCATCAGTCTTTTTGCAGTGCAGGGATATTAAGGAGCTTTCACCAAATACAGCTGCTCCACTCATCCAGAAATTGTGGAGGCAGTTGGGGCAGTCAGGTGAATCCCTCCAGGGCTCACTTGGCCAATGCTGGCACAAGTAGATGCAATTTTGATCTCACAGGTCACCAGAGGTAAAGTGAAGAATGGATGTCTCTCCTGCTTTTAGGGTAGGAAGATCATGCATTATAAGCTGAATGTAATGTCTACAAAAAGCTAGCTCAGATATCTTCACATGGTTGGCATTTTGCAGACCCTAAAATTGTGCCTTAATACTGATTGACAGTGGAGGTGATGCATGCCTCATAAAAAAGCAATGGGACCAAACCTAGAAAACGCACTGAAACTTCTGTTTGTTTGTTTGTTTTCTCCATATTTTTCTTTTTTCCTAAATTACTCACTTTATGACTACACCACCAGGTGCCAGTCAAGAGTGGGATGAAAGGATACAAAAATAAAGCTGCAGTTTGTGCATTTGAGGACCGAGGTGCCACTCTAGCATGGGCTGTTGCATTCTGACTACAAAGCATCTCACAGGGTTTAGGACACAGAAAATAAACAGGACCAAGCACAAACACTATGAAGACTAATTTTAGACCTTAGACTCTTATTTCACCATTTGGGACTGGAACAGAAACTGCAGGAAAAAATCCTAAGATCTAAATCTCTATCTTGGATACATGGATATTTCTCTGTTATGTGACACTCTCCAACCTGTCATGTTCTGCTATCACTCAAAACCATTTATAACTTGTTAACAAGGTGGTGAAAAGGAGCTCTATATCTTCCCAGAATGGTATTTACACATTTTTATAAAGATAAATATCTTGATCCTTTTAAGGCCACATAAAATAGTTCAGCAAAATAGCCTACTTTGACATCTGGAAATAAGTTCATTTACTAGAAGGTGCTAGAATGTCATGTATAAATTACTTAAACCAAAATTAGGCTGACCATTGACAAGAACAAAAAACGTGCACGGATTTCTTGATAATTTCATAGCTATTATTGATATATTAGAAATAAAATTGCAGGACAAACTCTGTGAAAGCTATAGAAAACTCAGGCCAGGGAAGAATAAACTACTGCAGCCTTGATGCAGATTTCTCCCAGGAAACGAGCATTGCTTAATTTCTGAAGGGAAATCAGTTTATCATTTTTTACAATTCTTACATATTTTCATCGTGCTTTTGGGAAACTGCCCCAAATTATGTATTCAATTATTAGATTTACATAATGTGAGTGACTGAAGAAGGCAAATTTGCTATGTCTTAGTGAATTAATGCAGGTGTAAGTCCTGTCACCATGTATAAAAATGTACAGGGAAAGGAAATATGTATTAATAAAGGATCTGTGAAGTTTAATGAGAAAAATACAAAGTGTAGTGAAAAATACAATAAATGTTAACTTCGTCTCTACAGTCCAGGTAGGAAAAAAATAATCCTCCTTAAGAGCTTTACAATGCACCTATAAAAGGCTCAGTCCTGAAGCCCTGAATTAGAAGAAACTTGGCATCTGTGCCAGCATATGCTGAATCAAAATTCACATTGAAGTTTCCCTCTTTCAAATTTTCAGTTTTCTTTGTTTCTTTCAGCCCTCCTTTCCCCTGCACCCACCACTACACAGTCTCTTTTTTCCTTGTTTGTTGCCAGAATGCAGAAAAGTTCTTCAAGCATTTTACCCAGCCCCATCTGAGGAAAAACATCAAACTAAGTAAGATGCAAATAAAAATACCATCTGTTTTCACATGTTTTAAAGTGCCTGACTTTTTTCGTTTATAATTTTAAAAATTACTTCATTTTAAAACCTCTTACTTTAAATGATATCTTCATTATGCCATGAAAGCTAGCAAAAGAGCAAAGGATGAAGAAAACAGGTTTTTAAATGAACATCTTCTTTTTCCTGACAAGCTGTAACAGAAGCAGCTGCAAGAGTGAAATAATTAGCTGTATGATACTTAACCCTTTGGATGCCAACTTTAATCTACATTTTTAAAAGGAATCAACGTGTTTTGTGCACTTTCCCTACTTGCCTCACAAGTTAAGCTTTTGGGATAAATACATCCTCCTCTCCTCAGCTGACCACCAAATGAAAGCTCTGTGCTCTCATTTTGCATGTGTTTTGCTACTAGTTACACTGCTGTCCCAGAAGAATAACTGAGAGAAGGTATGACCACTGAGTCACTGGCAGTCCTGTGTCCAAAATTGCAATCTTTGTGAGAAAATAAACTGCTGAAATACCACCTGCAAGCACAACTGGGCACTATGATAAATGAATATAGCAAAACCACAGACAACAAAAATTACCCCAAGGTTTTGTGGGTTGTGTCTGTGACATTCCCTGAAGTACAATCTTGAGATGATGTGTATCTGTAGGTGTACAAAACTTGGCTGTACAATGCTCACATTTGGTGGAGAGGAGATATGGGTGTAGAAAACGTGTATCAGTCACTTTTCCAGTCCCTTTGTCCGAGGCTCCTTGATAGCCAAATTAACCCCCGGTACCACATGTAAGTGCAACACTGCAGAGTTCGAGCAAAACCACAACAAGAGGTGCTACTCAGGCTGTCCCATGTCCTTGGGATCCCTGTCCCAATGGGCACACACTTTTTCATGCTGCAGAGGTCCCCAGACAGCTCTTTTTTTGAGCACCACGTGCAGCCTGCCAACACACAAAGGCTGAAGTAAAGACCGAAGGAATTGACCTGATTTGGGTGCACACATCACTCAGGCTCCCATCTGATTTCTTTAGGAGAAGGAAACTGCAGGTGCCTCGAGGCAGAGCAGGGCTGGGGCACAAAGAAGAAAGTGGCAGTGACAAGCAGCCACAAGCCTCCCCAAATGCCACCTCCCTGCAGAGATGTCACAGCTTCAGGAGCCACAGGCTGCTCTCAGAGCTCCAGTCACTGCTGCTGCATGGGACTCTCATGGCAAAGAAAGAAAAGCTATCCACCCTTAGTTAAGAGGCATCCTGGTCATCTCCTGGGGCTGTGCTTCCTGCTGCAGTGGGGTGCAAACTGCAGGGCTACCTGTCATGCAGAGACATAATTTGCTCTTCTTTGCAAAGCAGAAGTGCCTTTGATCCACAGCCTGGATTAAAATTCAACTTTGAAGATTTTTTAAGTGGTGCTACATTTAAAATTTTCCCATAAATTAGTTTTAAGACCCAACAATTATCTTAGAAAAAGGATTTCCAAGCTCCACAGCTGTGTTGTTGTGACCTTCTTTCACAGAAACTTGGGTTGGAGTAGGATACCCTTTGAAAACTCCAAGTATAGGATCTCCCAATCCACATTTTACCCTGGCAGACCTCTGGTTGGTCCCAAGATACTAGCTGAAAGTTATTTCCCCAAATAATCCACCCTCCTCAGAAGAAGTGGGGTCAGATGGAAACATGGATGCAGCCATGAGTTTCAGCACACAAACCTGGTGCCAGTGAGATGAGCTAATCCCACTCCTCCGTGAGCATCAAATACAGCCCAGCATCCTACACAGCTCTTTTACAGAATAAGGAATTAGCCAATTGAATAAGAAATTTGATCCTTTGCACTGTGTTGGAGTACTGTTTTTTGGGGTGTTTTTGGCAGTCTATTTGGTTAAAGACACTCTAAAACCAGATTAGGCCTGATTTCATTACTGTGCTAGCCACTGTATATCCTTGTTGGCTGAATACTGTTACATTTATGGCAATCACTGGGAAGCAACCTGCCAAATTAGAATAAGGTCATTACAATTTACACCCAATAAAGAAGAAAATGCATTAAAACACATCCCTGGGAAAACACGTCATTAAATGGATGGCACACATGATAATTCAAGGGTTGCATAACCTTACAATCTAGCCAAGTACATATGCACTAAAAAATATTTGCTGATCATTTAAGGAACCTTTCAGGAATTTCAGCAGCTTTTTAAAGCATGTTACTGTTATCTTTTAGTCCTCTGTAAACAGCATTTGCAACAGTTTATACACATCAAATTTTGTGCCCACAAAAGATCGCTGCTGCTCCAGTATGTATCATTCAGTACTTTATGTGTTTCAACACTAGTGTGACTAATTTTCACTTTACTCAGACAGGAACTGTGACTCAGATTAATATGCTGATTTTTTTCCCCATTGCCACATATCATAAATAATGTCTGACCACGCTATCTTTCTGTGTCTTCTATGTCCATTTATCCTCTTCCTTCCACTAATTTCATATAAGCATGTAGGAAAATATGTTGGGTGGTTTGGTTTTTGGTTGTTTTTTTTTTTTCAGAAGGTAAACACTTTTTACTGTTTTCCATTTCATGCTATTTGTTTGGCTTTTTTTACTACCCTGGCTCCTTTTACATCTTTAACTGTTTGTCTTCCAAGATCCTCATCAACCTGCCCAGTTCATGCTCTGTCTCAGAGGCTACCTTTTGTCTGAAACAGTTTGTGATGCTCTATTTGTTTCAGATTATAGTTAATTTTGCTCATTCTACATGGACAAAGTGGGGTTTGTTAGATTAATATTTAACCAGGCCAGAAACTACTGAGATCATCTAACCTAACTCTCTGAATAATACTGCCCACAGGACTGCCTTGAATTAACTTCCCTCTCAACTGGAGGAGACCTCTAGAAACACATATGAACTTGATTTAAATGATTCCAGTGATGGTAAATCCACCACAACCCGTGATAAACTGTTCCAGAGTTTAATTAACATCTCTATTAAAAATGTGTGCTTTATTTGTAGTTTACATTTATCTGCTTCATCTTGCACCAACTGGATGCTATTAAAGCCTAGTTTGTTTTAGAGTTCAAAAAGCATTTTCATGGTGAGTTTCTGGTTTTGATATAGGTACTTATGCATTCATTGAGTCTCGCCCTTAGGCAAGATTTTGAGAACTCTGGTCATTACTACAGCCCTTCACCTTCTTGACATGTAGACATGAGACCCTGGGATTATATTTTTTCTCTAAGTTCCATAACCATCTAAAGCCACAGACAATTTTTCAGGTTGAATTTTTAGTCTATATTCCACTGTTCACACATCTGAAGAAAGAAACAAAATTTTTGAACAAAGCATCATATTCAGGTGACAATCATCTTGAAAACTTCCTGCATGGGAGACTGGGACAGGGAGACAAACATCACAGCCGACATCTCTCAGGACCCCGTTTGTGAATTGAAGTGTTACTGCTAACAGCATCAAGCTGTTCTGACTAATGGCAGGCAATGGTACACTCAAGTACTGAGACACAGATGATCCTGCATTTACAATCTGTCCTTTTCATAATTTGCTTCTTCCCCAAGGATCTCAAAATCAGAAAAAACTTTCATATAAGAACACTGAGAATCATTTTTACATTATCTTTCACACAGATCATCTTGACAGGCATATTAAAATATGTATGTATGTTTCAGTATTTGAGAAGAATTTTTTGATTTTAAATATTCTTCTTTCCCCCAAAAGACCTTGAAGTGAGCTTTACATATTCTGAGTCCATTACAGATGTTTAATCACCATATATCTTCATCTACTAAGTTAATCATGGGTGGAAAATAAATCACATTTGTCTACAGCTCCTTGGAACTCCTAGAAACTTTGACATTTGAAATATATCAAAATTGTCTTTAAATAGTATATCATGGGTTTCTGAACTGAAAAATATCACTCACTCATAATATGCTCTGTAGAATATTTTCTATTTTATTCTTTCATATCTGTACATCAAAGCAATATTAAATTTAGAAACAAGAACATAAATATCCCCAGCAGTAACTTTCTGCTACTTCCATGAACTGTAAACATTTTAGACAGGAACAAGTTTAGACAAACTTATCACAGATCCTCAAAGTCTACTGAAATCAGCAAAGAAACTACTCCTGACTTCAATGTCTATCAGCCAGTCCCTTAAAAGTAGGACTGGAATGCTTCATTCACAGGTATAAGAAAAAAAATGAGTGAAAAAATAATTCAGTGTTATACAAAATAGCTAGTTTTTCTGGTGATCAAAAGTTGTTAGTTTTAAAAAATAAATAAGTAAACCAAAACAAAACCCAAAACAGAAGAGCTGAGCTTGAAATAGAGAATATGGATACTCTTCTTAGAGAGTGCAGACTCACCAGCCCACAGATCAGAATTTATTCTACTTGTAAATCTCTACTGCTTACCTTTATAAACTAAAGTTTTTTTATATAACTTCCCCAATATGTGCACATGTTTAAAATCAAACTCTTTATTTCACTGAGGTGGAAGAGAATTTATTAATGTTTCTGGATCTATGTGATGCCAATGTAATATAAATTCTGCATCCTGAGGCACTCTGTTGAATTGAGCAATGTTTCTCCTCATACCTGATTGTCCCTGTAGGACTGTGTCACCTTTACCGAGTGACAGTCACATGTGAGTGTTTGTGGGACATGAGGTTCTCATACAGAGCTGTAGCAGTTTGGGTTTGAAAGTCTGTGTAGTTTTATCCAGTAAGACAATCTCCCTAGCAAGGCTTCAGGCATGATGTGCAGCTTCTTTTGGAGTCTTAGCGTGCTCTGCAGAAAGATGGGGATTATTTGCTTCAAGAAAGACCCCATATTTTGCAGTACACGAGTGAAAATTGCCAGAAATATACAACTTCAAGGACCCTTCAAATTTTTCAGATTTTCAAGCCTTTTCAAGTTTTACTCTGATGATGAAGCATCCATTATATAATCCTCCTTCTATGCTATCTGATAGTGAGTTGTTTTTATTTCATCTTTCAGTCTACATTTCATCTTTACTAGGCTGTGGACTTGCCTTTTTAAGTTTAAACAAGCCTGGTACAGGGCAGATCCCATCTCTCAACTCTATTATTTCTGGCTTTCTCTGTGACCTCAGGAAGGCAATTCTATTTCCATACAACCAGACAAATAAACTCACATACTTTCTCAAACTTCAGGGCCAGAAACATTTTAGAACTAGGGCTGGGAGTTTCTCTGGAAATTTACCAACTTATTCTGGAATAATTACTTCAACAAATTCCAGTAGCTTCACAAGTGTGGGCACACCCTCAAAATGGAGACAACAATTCTGCAATAAGGGGTAAATTCCACAACAAATCCTCTCCATAAATTACTGCCTCAGCAAGGATATAACAATTCCTCTATGTCTACACATCTGGTCTTGTTTTTAGTATCTGCCAAAAGATTTCAAGTGGATATTTTTGATATGAGGTGATTTTGTCCTCCTTTGTTGTTCTTATGATAATAATCCTGACCTGTTCCTTTTTAAAACTATTTGAGAATCCTCACCTTAAAAGATTGACCAGTTCAAGTCATTATTATCATAATTACTCTTGTGTTTATTGGAAATTTTATTTGCTGTTTTCATGACAGTAAGAACAAACTGGCTCTCTTTTGCTATTTTTGTATCAATAGTGTGCTCTTGTTCTACAATAATTATTTTACTTTTCAATGCTTCTTTTACTTTGGAAATAGTTTAGCTGTCTTTTGTGTAACTGGTTGCATTCCACACCCAGTATGCTCACCTATCATAGCATTAATTTCTGGACTCCTTCTTGATGTTTTTCTAAGCCTTTTCAGCAGATAAATAATATTTAAAAAAAAAAAAAAAAACGAAAAACAGACACAACTCTTTTCTTCCTGAAATTGTCATAAACATATATAAGCATAACGATGTGACAAGTATGCACTGAAATAAATACAGAATTTTGCCACATGCTATCTGTCTGCAAGCATGCCCATGTGATTGTGCACATGTGCATTTGTCAGTGTCTACACTGGCAATTATGACATTTTACCATCCCAAAGTCACAAATATCACTTCTAAGGAAGTTGCCCACAGAATGTCTCAAGAATATTTTCATTTGATCAAACTTGATATTTCAGTCAACCATTGAACCAAATAAAAATCATTTACACAGGGGATGTCTTACAGAAGTGGAAAAAAAGTGAAAGGTGGTGTTAGTAAAATATGATCAAAAGGAAGATGTGCTGGTAGTGCATTTGAAGAAGACATAAGGAGACAGCTTTTAATTTCTTCATCTGTAAGTATTTTAAGGACTTGCCATCAGGGTGACCATCCTTCTCCTGTAAGCATTGAAAACCTTCACAGGATCAAAACCCAAATGTCACATACTATATACCGTGAGATCTGAAGGACACAGGGAACTCCAGGGATATTTCAGAGGATGAGGGTGATAGCAGTGCCATGGGAATTCATCTATGCTGCTGTAATTTGGGGGAGCACAGAGCTTGGTGTTACATTTCCTGCCGATGCTGGGTCTCCTCAGCTGCTGCCTGCTCCCCTCCTGCTGCAGCCAGAAGCCGCAGCACCGCTGGCAGCCCTGTGCTACACTCTTATCATGGGAACTGCATCTGAATCACTTGCAAGTCACGGCTGAAAGGCTACAAGCTTCCTCACCCCAGGCTATGAGATACATGGAAGTGTTTAAACAAAGCTGGTTTCAAAGGCCAGAGTAATTTTTGGTTCTGATCCTTTTGGCCTTAGTGCAACTCCGGAGCGCCGAGTAGTCATAAAGCGCAAGCGGTATGATGCATTTTGTATATCTTATCCAGTTTTACCACTTAAAGCAGTAGAATTAAAAAGCAATCAACCAAAAAGTAGTTCTTAATCACTACTCCTTGGTAGGGTGGGAAAGGACAGGAGAAATGAAACCACTATGAATATCAAACTAGCCAAGATCTCATTAAATGAATATGATCTTCTAAAATGCTGAAACTATTGGCCCACCTCAGTGCCTTCAGGGAGCTCCTCACATGTGGCTCCCGTCACTCCACCCCCAAATCACTCACTGCCTCCTCTGGAAAAAGACATTTGAGGGTATGTCTGCCACTAACCCCTCTCTCAGGCACCCCCAGGAGAACATGTCACAGGTGGCAGAAGGCAGGGTTTGCACAGCAAGAGTCAGGACTAAGAATCACACAGGGCTTTCTCCACAGGCCAAGAAGCATTCCCCAAAATAGGTGTGGTAGAGCTGCAGGTCGTTCTCCTTTGCCCAGAGTTGGGATGTCCTTATGTCACAGAGGACAGTGCACCACCAGACTGCAGACTGACATGTGAAATGGAGATAACCCATCTTGCTTACAGGTAACTTCCTTGGACCCCGACAGCAACGTAGGATGACAGCACAGTGCTCAGTCCAGGAAATTTGTTCTTCACCATGCTGTTCATTCAAACTGCTTTTCACCCTTGAGCTGGCCGTACATTTCTGCAGTTACCTTAGGGTCAGTGCTTGATTGGACCCTGGAATAAACGCGAATGGTAGGGACTGACATAATTCCCAATGAACCAAGGAGGATATGGGATATCTGCCCAGCTTGAGAGGGACTCTCTGGGCTTACAGAATAACAAACAAAGTATTATTTCCCTTAAGAGACCTTTTCAGGAGATTTTCACACACATTTTCAAACCAAGAGTATATCATGTAAGTTTTACCATGGGAAGGAGACTCCCAGGGCATTCTGATAACCCAGAAAAACCTGTTTAAGACTTCTGAGCTTAGGGCATCTGTGTGTGTGTATAAAATATTCTTAAAAGGTGGGTGTATGCATGGAACAACTACATCAGATTATACACACTTCCACCTCCTATGAAATTAAATATGCAAAAGAGAGAGGCTACAGGTAAAAGAGAGAGCTACAATTGTCTGCATCAAGATAGACACAAGTTTCAGGAAATTATTTTGGCACGAGACTTGGAATACTAAATTCAAATACAATGATAAAGCATAGAACCATGACACATCTTCGGTTTAGATAAGGCTGCACAGCATAAAACTGTAGAACGCTGTTTTTACGCCATGGCAGGTGGCTACAGATTCCTGCCAGACAAATGACAGCTAACAGACAGCAGCATTTAGAGAACATAAATCACACTAACCAATTGTAATATTCAGAAATTCTAACTAGTAACAGCTCAAGTTACTCTATGGGTGGGCAGAACAAAATAGGCTTTGAAATCCATCAGGAAGTACAAGACTTAAAATATGGGAACAGGGCTGATTTTTCATACTAATTGAAGAGCCTTCTAATTCTGCTCACAGTATCTTCCATCTTGCCCTCCTACTGAGAGGAGCAGCTACTTACTGGGAAACATGTGAAAACGTGCTTCAGCACACTGCACACCTAATACTTTGATGTTAAAATTTATATTAGGAAGTCTTCAATTTAAAGCAGATAAATAAAAATTTTCTTTCTAGTAAAGTTCTATTTACTTCAACCAGTACATGTGGTGACGAAAAAAATCGAAAACAGAGATTCCCTTTGTTTTCCACCTTTTGTAACTTAAATACTTTCAAATGTATTTGAATACATTTCATTCAATTACATTGAATTATTTCCTAAGTAATTAAATTTAAAACACTTGCATATTAAATTTTCCAGCATCTATGTTGCTTGTTCAGTGATAACATTTTGTCACCCATGTCATAAACAGAAGCATCTTCATTTTGTTTTGTTTTCAATCTACATCCCTCACTTATGAAGAGAAGCCTTTAATCCAAGTAAGAATTTAATGCATTTTTAATACATTTTCTGAGGGGAAAAAAAGGAAAGACTAAATGAAACTGAGGCATCACAATTAAATCAGAATTTACAGCATACTGTGTCTTTTGTTTGAGCAAGCACATTTTTACAAAAGAGGCCCCAGACATATTCCTTGCATTTAATGAACATATGTAGAGATACTACCTCAGACAGAACCGACTGCTTTCCCTATGGATTATGAAACTGTTAGGATGTCAAGCACAAGCCAGCCTGTGGCTTTCAGTAATTTTTGTGAGGATTTTTATGTGCTGGGTTTTTTTCCACCATGATCTGTTACAGGAATTCATGTTTTCTTTTGAAGCATCTTTTGAGGCTTTGGTCTGTGCCTCCTTGGGAAGACTTTGTGTAACATCAGGGCATATGAAGAGCAATTCAATGAGAAAGGAAGCATCAGATTACTAAAAATTTGGGCTGAGGGCTTACTCTAGTTATCACCCGTTTACACTCCCGGAATAGTGAGAAGTCAGAGAAAGGAACTCTTTGAAGAAAACTCAGCAGTCCTATCACTGTGAGGACAGTGGGAGACTTCACAGTGTGATTTGTAGGAAATGTGGAAATAATGAATCCTCCAGCAAAATCAAAAAAGTCCAGACTTATCAAAGTTTGTATTTATTTTTGCAAGTAATTGAGTTTTCAAATATTAGATTTCTTTTTCAAGGAAAAAAACCCCAACAATACAGTAGGACAAATTTAAGAACTATTTTTTGAAATTAATTATTCTTTATATAACTCCTTATGTCTCCACCTTCTATACTATTCGTAAAAATACCAAAATTGTTATCAAGCAAGGCGACTCCTTTGTTCCCTTTCTCCCTATTGTACTGAAAATAATTTCCAGATATCAAAAAAAGAATACACTTCATATTAGTATCAACATAAAATTCTTACATATTGCTATACCTACTAGCTAGTTTTGACAGTTGTCCATTTTGGGGGGGCTATAGAATTTAAGTAGGACTGGGTAGATCCTTAATACAAAAAATGGGCAAGTTCTGGATTCCCTGCAAAGCATAATTCAAGCAATGGGAAGTAGAGCTGCAAATTCTGCACCAATTAGCCCTTAACCCGAAAGCTTTTTTACCACATCTTTGTCTGCAGTGCTGCATCACAGTAGTCTTTATTCTGTTCTGACTTTCTGCTACTTATTTTAGAGTTTCTTCAATATTTCTATTGTAGTGGTCATCAAAACATACATCCTCCTGTACATCCCCAGTGTTCTTCACACTGACAAACACCTGTAAGATGCTTCTGATTCTTTCAGAAAGCTAACTCAAAGAAGTTTGTTATTCTCTTATGTTTATCTTGAAAGAAGGTTCTCATTGCACCAGGAGCTGAGAAAGGAGGGAAGTTATTGTATCTCAGCTAAGCTGTGGTAGCTGCTTATGCCTGCTCTAAATGCAAACTTCAACAGAACAAAATAATCTAAGTCAAAGTATATAGTAATGGTCTAGTCTAGCAGCATACACAGGGGAAATTATTCTGTTTAAACTGTTAATATAGCAAGCTGAAAAGTCCAAGCTGCCGGCTTTAAATAGATTTAAGCCACTACAGATACTACAGCTACCATTGTTATGTAGCAGCAGCACCATTAAATGTGATTAACAGTTACCAAGTATTCGTAACAATTACCAGTACCAGTTACAAAGATATTTGTAATTGTTTGGAGGACACGCCACAAGCATTACACAGAAATACTGGTGCTTTACACAGGAGACCTTGTGACAATTACAGCTAGTCCTACCCTCGGCATGTCTGCTTGCAGCAGTCTCCTGGGCTGGATTCATTCTGCTGGACAGGCACGGAAAGCCCGTGTGAGCTGTATCCTTCAGATATTTCAGGGCACTCCTGACCATTACAGCAGATCACTGAGATACACGTAAGGCTCTTTGCAGCTGCCAGAAAGGGAAGAGGTGGGCTTGTGCCTCAGACCTCTGCCAGGTGGCATTGACTAACAGCACCATCCAAGGCCAACACAGGCATTAAAAAGTCTGTTCCCTAAATGAAAGGCATTTCACCATTCCCACACAGGTGTACTGTGATCACACCTCCCAATGCAACACGTACATAACCTCATGTGTTATGTTATTAAAGACCCTTTTATTTTGTTAAAGGACTTTTACAAAAGGGGTTGTTACTACTTAAAGTAGTAGTAACTTGTTGCTGCTTAGGGTGAAGTTTTCCTGTACTGGGGATGGCTGAGCTATGGCATAGCCTCATAGGAATACCCAAAACCTTTCTAGCTGATTCTTCTGTGGTGAAGCCACAACAAGGAGGCTTTGGCCTTTTCAGCAAAAGTGTTATTTAAGTTCCTTTGCCCTCTCCAATCTCTCTAGAGTCAGCATGCAATTGTACTTTTCTTGTTCCTCACATTCAGGAAACTTTAAAAATGTAGGTAATTACAACTAATAGACCCACTTCCCCTGCCTGAAAGCACTCACAAAGGACCAGCCACATCTGTCAAAAATGTTTAAAAATCAAGCCAGACTATATTACAAAAAATAGTTTTGATGTGATCTCAGCTGTTAACTTTATTGCCTTCTAAAATACCTGTAGATAAAACAATACTGTAACACAGTTTTTAAAGATTCTCAATGTTTCACAAAACGTATTTTACAAAATTTTTACAAAATAAATTATCAAGTCTTCCAAACTCAGTGAAAGTTATCCAGTCTTCTGTCTACCCCACAAGTTCAGCAAGTGGCATTTAACCCACACTGCCAGAACAGATTGATTTACATCCATTCTTTATAGTTGAGATAAGGACCTCCTTTTCTTTCATTCTTGTGTTGTCTCCCACATATAGCAGCATACTTCACATGTAAAAAGAACTCCTTCGAGATGGATTAACTCTCACATGAGATTATTACTGATATATACACATATGAAGCATGAAAGAGATTAAGTAGCAGCAAACTAAAAAATACCAGTTCAGATTTATCCTCCTCTAACTAGGTAGGAAAGGAAACTCATCCCCCATGAAGTGTTTTATGGGCTGGAATTTAAAACCTCCAGAGGTACATTAAGTAAGTGTATTGCTGAGTATTCATAATTTGAAACAACAGGAATGTCCAAGGTACATTTTTAATTTATATGGTAGGAGGATACTTTGAGTTTATTGGGAAATAGTGATCATTAGTTGTGAAAGAGTGGCCCTCACTCTCACTGTTCCTTGTTTTATAAAGACACAATTAGCACAGATGCTGGAAAGATTCATTATGCCTGAATACCAGACATAAAGCAATCTTTTAAAGAGATATTCAAGCTTGACGAAACTCCAATTTATTTCACATATACACATTTGTCTATAGTAGCCATTATTTTTAATCATGAGGATGCAAAGATGTCGTTTACCAGTGCCCCTATTCTGCTTAAGAGTGCTGACAAAGCACTTCTAGAGCACATTGCTGTGGTGGCTTAGCAAAACTAGGAGCTCCAACACTGTTCCACTTTTTTGAAATAAGAGTCCTTCAAGGGGGATATACAACAAAGCCTCTGCCATTTTTGTGCCAAGTCTAGCATTTTGATAATCCTTTTTTATGCACAACTTAAACCAAGTGAAAGATACTGTGTCAGGAAAGGTTTAGGCTGGATATTAGGGAAAGGTTCTTCACCCAGAGGGTGATTGGGCACTGGAACAGGCTCCCCAGGGAAGTGGTCACAGCACCAGCCTGACAGAGTTCAAGAAGTGCTTGTACAATGTTCTCAGGTGCATGGTGTAGTTCTTGGGCTGTCCTGTGCAGAGCCAGGAGATGGACTCAATGATCCTTGTGGGCCCCTTCCAACCCAGGATATTCTATGATTCAGTGCTTCCAAGAGGTAGGTCTGGAGAGAAGCCCCTGATGTCTCCATTGGGAGAACACAAGCAGTCAGCTGGGAGTGGTGTGGTGACCTCCTGGAGGTGGGTCTCAAGATCTGTGTGAGCTCATCTGTGTGGTTTTCAGTGCTGCCTCTCTTCTTTCACATCCAGTGAATCTTCAACTTTTACCAACTTGCCGCATTTTGTTTACATGCCAGATTTGCTGGGGGTTGTTGTCTTTGTTCTCCATTCCAGAAGAGGGAGGGGGAAAAAGAATCTTCAGCTATTTTTGCTGCCCTCCTTTCTAGAACTCCTTGGTCATGAAATATTTAAACTTCTTCCCACAAGGTATCAAACAACATTATCATTATCTTTAATTACAAACCAACCTGGTATATTTTTATAATTAAAGGGAAGGAAATAACATTTAGAGTTTAACTGTGAGCTTCTGTGGAAGGCAGTGGTTAAGTTAAATCACTTATTGGAAGTACAAAATACTCTTCACAAAAGATGAAGATGAAATGGACGTAACAACAGACAAATGTGAATCATATCCACAGTACCTTCTATTTCAACTAAGTTTTTGCATGGTTTCAGCATGAAAAGAAAGAGCCTAGCTCTAAAAAGTAGTTGGGGTAACCATATCATGACACTAAAATACAGCTTTTAACAGAACTATGTTTCTTGTGAAATAGGGATGAAAATTGCTGTTGGCACATCCTTAATTAAAAGGCAGCTGTCAAAGCCTTTTAAACCAGAGAGATTACCGGTTCCCAAAATGTAAAGCTTATGCTCTACTCCTTCTATACAGTCTTCCAACACGAATTTCTGTTTTCAAACTGTGTATGCTGAGGAAGAGGCATGTGAAAGCTGTGAATATCAAAATGGCAAGACACGTATCGCATTAACATGATTTTCAAAGGATTAAAGATCCAGTAAGTAGTACGATTATTTATACTGATTCGGTCCGTTTCGAAGTGGTGTGGGATGCTGCTCCCTACGTGTCAGGCAGAAGGAAGCCAGCAGCACGTGCTGTGCTGCACACTGCCCTTCCCACAGGATGGCAGGCAGTGTCTGCTCCTCCACCCAGAGAGGATCACTGCCCCACCAGACAGCCCCAGCCGAAGGCAGCCAGTGCTCCCTAACCAGCGACTCAGGGACATCATCACTCCGTGCAGGCAAGGGAGCCTGCACAGGCTCTGGCTTGGGATAGACGGATGGAGGGCTTTCTGCTGAGCAGGATATCCAGGCTGTTCTTCAGCAAAGGAATCAAAACCCCCATGAAACCTTCGTGTGATCTGAGCCAGGCAGCACTGATCTTTGGCCAGGCTGAACCAGCACGGCTGAAGGAAGAGCAGATGTGCAGAGCTAATCTACACAGCGTGTTGGCACAGCCCAAACTGCTGGCAATTAAGTTACTTTTCCATAGTTGGCTAGAAGATAATCTTTTAACAGTGTGAAAAAGTTGCAATACATCATAGTAGCAATAACATACACAAACGTATTTACAGCACTAAGGATCCTAAGAGGTTCTTAAAACATCAGAATCTTTCATTTCATGTTGCAAAAGATACGGTGTTTATTATAGCACTTGCTGTTTGTAATTCTCTGAGTTACTGTAACACTGTGCAAGGTCCTATACTTTTCAAGGTTGCTATGCTGTAAATCTTGCATAAAAATGTAGCACTAATCTGTAAATCTCTGTGCATTTTCATAAATACCACAGCAAACCTCTTAATTGCAGATTGTCATCTTAATGCACATTTCAACACATTTTCGTCTGTGTTCACCTGCCACTCTGCCCACTGACTTTCTCTGTGCTAGAGATCTTCTCCAGTGATTTAGCATCTTCTACTGGCTTTCATTCTTAAAGTAAGGTGTGGGCCATCATTAGGAAAAGACAGTTTTCATGAAGCTAAACTCTCTATGTAATGGGATTTGGCCTGTGTCTGCACACTCCTATGAACATGACAAGTCTAGGAAATAAGTGTATTTGAAATCACACAACAGTGCCTCAAATGACTAGCATTTGATACATCCGGATAGTAGTGGTGTTCTGAGGATTCTTGAAGCCACACCTGTCATCAAATATATCCTGAACCCACTGCTGGCTGAAGTTTTTTCCTGGCAGCATAAATAGCATGAACAGTACTGGACACTTCACTATTCAGACAGGTTTACAGAACAAAAGCCTCTTGTTTTCAATCAGCTGAAATTCTAACACCATCAAGCACCTAGTCTTTGAGTAATTAGATCTTCCACCAGGTACAGCACACAGCTTTGTGATGCAGGCACTAGGAAACAGGTTGGGCTCTCTGAATGAACAATGAACAGTTGTCCTGTACATTTATTGGGAGGCAGTAAGATCCCCTCTTGTCCCTTAGATATATTAGTCTCAGAGATATCAGATGTCCCATCATTACCTTCTTACTAGAGTTCGTTCATTCTTTTTTCTGTGGCTGATGAAGAGGTTTGAAATTAAATAATACTTATTCTTTATTTTTTAATTATTTATGTCTATTTACCCAGTAGCGATAGTTCTACCTGTTCCCTTATCCCAGNAAATTATTTATGTCTATTTACCCGGTTGCGATAGGAAGAGAAATAAAGAGCACACATATAAAATGGATCGTTCTACCTGTTCCCTTATCCCAGTCAGGTGCTTGTTCAACAACACTGCTCATGTAGGTTTGATAAATCACAGGAATAATTACCTCACAAATGCCCAGCAACACAGATTTTCCTTCTCCAACCAGAATATCTCCAGGTAGCACTTGACAGAAGTGCTTGCTATCCAGCATGACAGAACTGATGGCAGCCTGCACGTAACCTGACAATGTAGTATCAGCAAACCTGCTTCCAATCACTGTTAAGCTCAGAAGATGACACAGCTATTAAAATGAGCACCTGGTGTCTATATAATGCCAAGTTCATAGGCAAATCTGCATATTCTCCCACCAACCCTTCACTGAATCCTCCAGAGGGAAAACCAAAGCTCCTGACATTGGTGGCCTTTCTGCCTCCTACAGAAGGAGACACTGCAAGAAAGTGCTGCTCTTGGGCAATGGCTGTAACTCAGGTCATAGAGTGAAATAAGTCTGGGCATAGCCTTATGTGCTTTATTGAATTTAAGATATTGGCATGTTACAAACACTTTCCAGCATGTGAAAGGGAAGGTCAAACAGGTTCTTCCATTAGATTCTGTAAGGAAATTTCAATACTGGCACGGTTTTGTTTGGCACAAAAGATGCCTCTGTAGGAAGCCCGGTGCCTAACCAGGGCTGGAGAAGTCAGTGTAGCTGCAGTTTACCAGAATGTGAGTACAGCATAGCTGTACAGAGCAGGCACTTACGGCTGATGTAAATTATTTACTTTTCCTTATCTGAAAAAATCCTATACTGGGGACAGACATATAGAAGCTGATGAAATAACAAGTTTTATTCACTTTAAGTAAGCAAACACAGTAAAGGTCAGTAGGAAATAAGTGCAAACCATTCTCAGAAATCCTTCCATACATGTTTTTCCTGTAGTAGTGATGAGTGATACTTTGTGAACCTTTCACTGATACCAGTACCAAGTATGGTGAAGTCATAAGTGTTTTAG
The DNA here is from genome assembly GCA_013397915.1 of Daphoenositta chrysoptera. Classification (NCBI taxonomy): domain Eukaryota; kingdom Metazoa; phylum Chordata; class Aves; order Passeriformes; genus Daphoenositta; species Daphoenositta chrysoptera. Next base: position 51,599 of record VZRO01002888.1, read on the forward strand.
TCTTACTACGTTTTGCAGAAAAAGTCAGTGCCATTCCAGAACTGTCACTTTTGTACCATAGAGGATACAGGATGTCTTCTAAAATACTGTGCTCAGTTTTGGTCCCTACTACACAAAAAAAGATATGAACAGGTTGGAGGAGGGCCACAAAGATGATCAAAAGACTGGGAAACCTGCCACATGAGGAAAGACTGAGAGAGCTGGGCTTGTTCAGCCTTGAGAAAAGAAGTCTTCGGGGAGACCTTATCATCATGTTCCAGTATTTAAAGGGTAGCTACAAAGAAAATGGAGACTGCCTTTTTACAAGGAGTCACATGGAAAAGATAAGAGGCAATGGGTACAAGTTACTCCTGGGGAGATTCCAATTGGACACAAGAGGAAAATTTTTCACAATGAGAAAAATGAGTCACTGGAATAATATCTCCAGGGAGGTGGTGGATTACCCAACACTGGACAGTTTTAGAATTTGGCTGGACAGGGTTTGGGGCCATTTTGTCTAGGCTGTGCTTTTGCCAATAAAGGTTGGACCATATAATCTTTAAGGTCCCTTCTAACCTAGTATTTTATGATTGACTCTATGATTGAAAATAACTTCTGACAGTGGGTGCTACAAAGCAGACTGGTTCTCAAAGGCCTGAGATCTACTCTGTGTTCACCTCTTCTGTCTCGCAGGACCACATTTTGTCATCCTCTTCCTCTTTTAGGACATAGAGGTTCTCTACTGAATACTCCAGTCTGCTCTGAGAAGAAGCAGGTGTTTCAAAGGACAGAGAAAAGGATGTGAAAACAGAGAGTTTCAAGGCTCTGCTCTTCTTCTACTAGAGAAGGGAGCCTCTGCAAGTAACATCTCTTCTGGCTTGCAGGAGAAAGGCAGGGGCAGGGTAGGGGCAGATGCTGCAGGTTCAGGGGGCACAGAATAAAAGATCTTTATTGTGATCACTACAAACTGTTATAGTGACATGGCAGCAACACCTAAAATTCTGAAGACACTTGCTACTGGTGATGGTGACCTCAGTATACAACCCAGCATTACCCTGTAGATCAATTCCCATCCGGTAGCTTCTTGTAGACTGAAATCTTCATACTGCTTCTACTTACAAAAGGAGTCCAATGGGGCAGAGGGCTTAGTCTAGACATTTGATGTGATGTTGTGGAACATACCAGGAATCCAGTATCTCATAGATCATGACACCCTTCAATTGCTAGTAATTACTACTAAGTGCCAAATGACATAGTAGTTTCCTGATAGTATTTTCGAGGTGAAAAAAAGTAACTTAAAACAAAATCCCAAATGTTGGTATAGAACAGATTTTCCCTGTTTATTTCAGTATGAGAACTTGTGGGTATCAAATAAAACAAGCACAAGGTCCAGAATAAACAAAAGGAGGAATTGCTGCATCCAGCATGATGTTAAGTTGCAGAACAATAGGGGCATTATCATGTTACTGATGGTTTTGGCCATTCTATGAAGTTCAGCTCATTCCTTGATAAAAGTATGGTTTTAACACCACAGTACATAGAATAAGGCAGAAGCTGGGATAGATAATATAAATAATGGATCCACATTTCTATATCTCAATGTTTTGAGAGGGAGCAAGTACATCACTCAATAATAAATCAAGAAATAAAACACTTTGTCATGCAAGGGTATGTTCCACAGAATAAACAGGCTTCTAAGAAATTACTTTTCTGTGGAAATTCAGTAAGGAATTAAAAAAAGCTGCCCTCTCATCACTTATAATATTACTTTGAAGATCTTATTAGAACTTATGATTGCTTTTCCTGACTCATCTTCACTTAGTCTTTATGGTCTCTTGTTTTTTCTATTGTTTTCAACTATTTTTTTCATAGCTCATTGCTTTTTAGAAGAGCACAAAGAGCTTTAAGGTGAGGAAGAGTGAAAAAATATATCTAGGGAAAATACACTGAAGTTTTGCAAACCATGAGCTAGGAAAAGTGTGTCAAAGTAGATTCAGAACTCCAGTCTAAAAACAGATGAATGCCAGAAGAAGAACATCTGCTTTGAAAAAAGTTGGCAGCAAGTATCAGCTGAGTCTGATCTCTTTTATAACCTCTGCTCTTTTGTTTATATTTTTCCTTATTCTTCTGGTATTTTTATAGCTAATATGGAAGATTTCTTAAGGACAGTAGGATAAAGCTGTGAATACTTCATACAGGAAAAGTATAGTTTATCATCTATAGCCAGGAAACAGACAAAAAAAGAGTAAATCTATCAACTCTTTCAAAGTAGAATATGTGAAAAAAATGATGTATTGCAACTGGGACTGAAGACAATTGCTTAGGGATTAGATCTAGTTACTATTTCTTCTGAGACATTGATTCTGTTCAGATGTCTTCTTAATGATAGTGCTATTTATCAAAGCTGCCTATTTAAGAGTGGAGACAATCTGTATATCTTCTTGTCTTTAATTTCTTCAAATAAACCTACTCTTTTCTGGGAGGTGAAACTCAGCCAAAAATTACACTAATGCTGCTCTACAAGTCAGTTACTATATCATCATCTGAGGACAGGTTCTTTATGTCTGAATATCTAAAAATAACATGCAGGCTAGGCCTCAACTCAGAAATATGCATTTATTTATGTCCTATTGACTTTCTCCTGCTTAAAGATATAATCATATAAGCACTTTGCTATATGGATGGAATTTAATAAATCTCAACTCTCTACCCTTTTTGACTTTTGAATATGATTATAAGTTTTTGAGTGACTAAGATTAGGCTGTTGACTGCAGAGGGAGTAAGTGCCCAGTTTGCAGTCATTCCACAAGGAACTTAAATTGCTCAGCACAGAAACTTGGATTTTTCTTTGCAGTATGTGTACTTTGGAATACAGGATTTGATATAGGCAATATGGGATTTTTCATTTGAGCTAGAGAAGTGAGCTCCCAGATGGCAAAGTAATGACGAACAAGGGAAAGCAGAACTGTATTGTTAAGGTCTGTACTATTATAATTCACAAGTATTATTTGAACATCTTGACTACTGTATTTCTACAGGTTCATGCTTTAACCAAATAGGTGTTGAGTCAAAGCTCTGATATGAAAAAGTATTTTAGAAAACAATTTCAAATAAAGCACTGACAAAAAAGAAGTCAGCAAACTTGTTCTTAGTTTGTTCTTGATTACTTGTGGGGAAAACAAAGATTGGAAGAGAGGGTCAATTCTGCTTAAGATTGGCAGAAAAAAGGGAACAGGAAGGGAGAAGTAGTGTAAGATCTGTGAAACAGACTGAGAGTGTTTTATTTAAATGGGGCAAATTCTGAACTACGAAGTGAGAATAAAGGGCAATACTGAACAAATGCTTGAAGATAGAAGTGTGGTGATGTGATTGCAGTGTCTCTATGATCAGACATATGTATTTATAAACAATATTTTGTCTAAAATAAGAACATTCTTTTTAGTTGCAACTAACTTCATGATCTTTTAGAAATTGTTTTGCTATAGTTTCCTTAAGGGAATACTTCTGAAACTCTGTGTTTTGATAACAGCTAGGCAGGTGGCCAGCTATGATCTCTACTCCGGATCACTGAATTGCACACCTCAGATTTGTTTCTCCATTCCCTTTCTTCCCACTTAGCCTGATTTCACTGCATCTTCTATAGAACAGTTAGAATTGGATTTGGAGTTTTGGGCAGTTTTTACTGGTTTTTTGAAAAACATGAGATTTCATGGATGAAACCTTAGCACTTTTTATGAGCAAAGGTTGGGTAATAAAGTGTTTTGAAGAGAAGGGTGTGCTACTAGGTACATATTTTCTCCTTAAATTAGGATGAGAATACACTGCTTCAAAAATATCCACTGGCTTCTGAAATACAAATTACAAAATCATCAAATCTCCTGTTCCAGCTACATGAGCAATACTTCTAATCAAGCTTCAACAGCCTTGGGGAAGTCAATTCACTGACACAACTCCACCAGCACCTCTGGAAAGAGTGCTAGGTTATTAAAGTTTGCAGGCTGGTTCAGAACTTCACCCACCCTACCAGGCAGAAAATCACAGTGGATCGTTTCAGTACAAGTGAAAAACTCTGTGTAGAAGAGGGAAGAAACTTTATGTTTTCATTTAATGAAACAATAAAGAACAAAGGCACAATAGAAGTTTCTTTATTCACTTCTTGGATGTGTGTGAGGACAGGTAAGGGCTGTGAAATTTCAGTAAATTTTCACAGTAAAGTGAGAAACACACTGTTGCCCTAGGGATGCTTGTTATTCTTAATCTTCAAGAACACTTTCAATACAGAATCTTTTGAAGTTTCAGAACCAGATTATTTTGGTTTGGAATTCATGCAGAATTGTTTTGCATTGTTTCAGGTATGGTATTGCAGATAATTTTTTTTATATTATTCTAAAAGGGATAGGAAAACATACTGAGGGAACTGGATGGCCATAGAGCATAAACTGACAGTATTCCTTTGATTGAATTTTAGCTAAAACTTACATGACTGAGGATCTAACACAGTGAGAAAAAGTAACTTGCCTCCAGTCACAGCCATGTAATAGAACCAGGAATAAAACCACAACTTCTGACTCCCAATCATAGGTAAATTAGCTATTACTTCCTACAGGGTGCATCTACATTATCCTCGAGGACAACCTCAAAGCCAAATTCCCGACCTTCCACATTATCTAGATGTGACAGTGCCCGTGAGGCTTCCCTTAGAGTGATCCACCTGGTGAGCCAAGAACCAAAAATCTCCATTTTGCTTAGATCTTACGGTACTCATAACAGAACAAGTCAAAGCTGTCTCCCTGTGAAGACCCACAGGGGGAAAAACCCACAGGCAAACTGCAATAAGAATTTGGGACCAAAGACAGGCAAAATAAAGCTGTTTTCTCCTCCCAAGTCATGAGGTCAGAGACCTGCTATTGCAGAAGACATAAATGGCAGGCAGAGTTTTTCTCCCTGAAAGTCAAAAACTAATGGAAATACATCCAAAGCTAATGTTAACTAGAGCAAGTTGCTCTGCAATTGACTGTGCAGAGCGTTGCAGGATAGGGTAAATCTGATGACACACTAGGTGATAACAGTGAGCCAGTTTTTCAGGAAATGCCAAAGGGTCTTGATTTTTCTGCCTAAAGGTGCTGTATCTGAAGTTCTTAACAAACATTATGACTCTCAAGAAGATTGCAAGTGCTGTAGCAGGAAGTGGGAGTAGGTATCAGCAACACCTGGACTGACAACACCCATGTGATACAGCAGAAACAGGATGTTGGCTTTTATCGGGCTGGCAATGCAGATAATGCAGGAGGCTGGATTTGGGTATTCTAAAGCATCTCTCCTCACCACAGGACTGACTTGCCTCATGGAGCAATATCCCCCTAATGCTTTGGGAGAGTGATGATAAGCACTTCTGACATCAACTGGGACTAGGATAGACAAGCATTGCTTCAGAGACAGTGCTGATCTGCCATAAAAGGTTCTGGAAATGGTCTTCCACCTCTATAAATCAGCGTCTCACCACTTATCATCTGGAGACAGCAGCCCCAGTAGATGTGCATGATGAAAACTGCACCAATGCTGCTGGTGTGATATTTGTAATAGGATATGCAGCATTTATGCCACACATAGAAAGGCTGCAGCAAGCACAAGCAATGGCTGCATGGCCAGTGAGTGGGCTATAACAATGGCACTGCTTTCCTGGGATCATTCCTGGCCTCCTCTCTGAACGTCTGTTGGAGCTCCTGTGTACCGAGGTAAAGCAAAGAGGTGCAGTGAAGAGGTGAAGACAGCCTGTATAGAAAGCAACATGATAAATCATTTGATGTATATGATACAAGTATGTAAGGCATAGCATAAATATTGGGTATAAGCACAGAGCAGGGGTACAAACCCCTTTATTTGGTTTGATTGTTTCTTCCACAAATAATTTGTCCCAAGATTTAGTTATATTTAAGAAACATCTCCAGAAAGTTCTTATTTCTATCAACTAACTATCTTTTATGGCTTTGACCCAGTTAAGCACTTCGGCTACGAATAGCAGTCCTGGACTTTGTTCCGTTTCCCTAAAAATTCTTAAAGAGGAATCCAAGAGCTTGAGATCCTCTCGTGGTAAAAAGAGAAGGGTAAACCCACTAGATATTTCTCAAGGAAGATTCTGTCTAAATTTAAAAAAATTTAAGCAATTAATTAGGAAGAGAGCATCTCCCTCTGCAGAACTTCAGAGACACCTCCCTGCTTTTGCACAGGAATCACAAGTGCTTCTTCCAGAAAAACATTTTAGATACCTAGACAGTGAGTAAAAGGTGGGTCTCCACTGTCAGTAATTTCAGGTCTGTTCCTACCCCAGTAATTTCAGTGATTAGAATCCAGCATCTAGAGAGCAACCTAATGGATTTCAGGCCCCACTTGGGCTTGAATGCCTTGCTAGATTAGTGGCTACAAGACAAAGCATGAGCTGATGTTCAGAAAGTGTAAAAGTGAAGTGTCATCTTAGGTAGCTTCTGGCTGTGGTACTAGTCTGTTCTGTGCCTTATACAAATCCCAGTATTACCCTCATTTTATGTAAGGAGAAAAAAATCATTGTCAGCTTTTGGAAAAATATTGGACTATAGACAACTGTTGTTATTATACACACATCTGGCCAAATTTTGAGGAAACCATAGAATAGGAAATATCAGATAGTTCAGGCTGACAGGCTCCACAGTAAAAAGTAGTGTCATAAACGCAAAATGCAATGCTTAAACTTTAGAAGGTTAAAATGTCAATAATTAACCCTACTTCTCTTTTTCATATGTATGAAAGAAAGATCAAAGACCTCTAATAAGATATCAGGACTTGCTTTTGCTTAAAATCCAGAGAACTAAAAGGTGCTTTCTGTGAACAGCTTTGTTCTTAAAGCATTTTTGAAGTTAAAGGGGTTATTTTAGTTCTGTACAGCCCACCCATACATTTTTTTCAATATGAGCTTTTCCAATTTTACCATGAAAGCTACAAATGGAGTCCTATAAAAAAATTTTCTCGTGATAGAGGGTTGTATGTCAGAATAGCGCAAATTAATATTAAAAGAGAAGTAAGCAGCCTGGGTAATTTTCTTTTATTTATAATAGATGAAGGTGGAAATTAGAGAAAGAGAGAAATTTATGGTTTGTTCACATTTTTTTCCAGCGGTGTCTACCTGAAAGACAGATTCATTACCTGCACCATATGCCTTTGTACCTGCAACACCTCTTCTCCGTCTCAGGCACCAGAACATCCCCCAAATGCCTGCCTGGATAGGTGACCCAAATCAATATTTAAACTCTCTCCAGCTAGCAACAAAATTACATTCTACAGCACCCTTTGTAAGCTTCTCGAGTCTGTCTGGAAGTGTTCTTTGCCATCTCCGGGAAGCAGAGCGCTCCTTGGCGGCCCGGCGCTGCCCACAGTGCGCCGTCCCGCCAGCAGAAGGCTCCCTTTCCCACCGAGTGCGGCGGGAGCACGGTCCCGGAGCGGCGGGAGCGGGAGCGGCCGGGCTGCACAAGGCGAGGAGCGGGGCACAAGCGCGGAGAGGGAGGCGCTGCAGCCGCACACGGGGAGCAGAACCAGGGACCCCTACCCGGCACCTTATCGCTCCCCCGCTCCTCTAGCCAGCACCCATTATCCGCTGATTCTTTGCTTTTTTTTTTTTAGCGCTTAAGGCAACAGTGTCTAGCATATTGCCTCTTTTTACTTTTGCCTTTTAAATGAATTCTCGGTTACTCGGTGTGCAAATATTTGCATGAGTCTGCCAGTTGACAGGCTCGGATCACTTTCATCTGCACATGTGGTATGCCCGAAGTATGGGGTATACGTGGATGGGAATTTCACTGACATCTTCAATATGGCTGATTATCCTAAAAGCCATCCTGCTTGATATTTGTATGTTTTATTAATAGCTGAAGTACAGAGGGCTGAATTAATCTCTGTGCCAAAAGCTAACTTAGCCTCAGATCACAGATTATGAAATTCAGTGGTACATTTCCTCTGCCTTTCCTCTGCAGTGCAAGAGAGAAAGTCACAGCAGCCTTGAGGATTCCCCTGCTTGCCGGGGCTACACAGGACCCTCCAGCAATCCTCGGGACCATGAACTGCAGCAGCACAGAGAATGTCTGTCCATGTACTTTCGTGCCCCCAAAAGCCTCCCTCTGTGGAAGCGCAATGGTGACCACTTCAAATCTACCCTAGCTAAAAAATGCCCTTACACTGAAAAACGTTTCTGTGAGTTACTTATAGCAGCTTTACAGCTCATTTACGTAAAGGAATCATGAGCCACAGATGAATCAGGCTCAAATAAAATGATTTGCAAAAGGCCACACAGTAAGCAGCAGGGAGGACGTGAGCCAGGGACTAAGAGCATGCTCTATTGTGCCTGGTTTTGCCAGTGCAAAAAACCAATGCCGGCGTGCAAAATACACCATTTTCTCTGCTCCAAATCTCGACAAAGGGACAAACAAAAGTAGTTTTCTCTCATGTCTTACAGCTGCCTAGAAAACCGACCTTCATGTTTGACTTTCAGAACTTTATGGAAAATTTTAACTCCCTTTTGCAGACAAAATTATAAAGCATCTTTTAAAGAAAACTTTGTAGAGACACTATTCTCCCTTCTCGGGAGGACACTTAAACGTAGCGAAGACTTTGAAGTGAGCCTTGGGTTTGTTACAATGGACTAACCTGATTAGAAATCATGCAAACTCTTGCTGCTCTTTAGCTGCATTCCCCCACAGGCTGTATTACAGCTCTCTAACCAGTCCCACAGCATTGAATGATGTCATGGGATCTGCAGCTCAGCGAGATGAAAGGGATAAAGCGGAACCCGCTGGCACTGGGGAAAGCTTCCAACACACAATCCACAACACAGCTTGGGAACTCAAAAGCTACAGATCCAGCCACTCAACCCCAAGCATTTCAGAATCGTGTGCATTCTCCCAGCACAAGCAAGGCAAGGGGGAAAAGAGCTAGTGCAGTGTACTGAAAGGCAGAATTTAAGAGCGCAACTACCTGCTGGAAAAGGAGCTCTTTTTCCTCGCCAAAGCACTGCCTTTGATGTACGGCAACTGATCACTGATCAGATTACAGGCATTTGGTCTCAGTGCTCGTCTGCCTTTGATCTGCATGGTTAATTTTATTTTCCCGGATTTGGAGTTTCGTCTGGGCTTGTGCTGACATACTTTTTTTTTTCTTTCTTTTCTTTTNTTTTTTTAAAGGAGGTAAAAGCATTTAATACAGAAGCTCTGGCGGTGTGAAATTAAGCTGCAGAAAGTCTGGCACTGGAAAACTTCATCAGATAACAGGTACTGAGTTTTGTATTTTTTTTCAGTTTTGTGTTGCAAGATTTTAAGAAATTATAAAGTTCACTTAACCAATAATACGACACATCATTGTGTGTACAAAGTTCAAAAGATTCTTTGTCATTTATGCAGTATTTTATTTGCAGCTCTTGGGCAGAATTATATTGAGAACAGACTGTCTAGAATAATATATGGAAAACTGAAGCAAACCCCAGTATTTTTCAATGCTTTGGGGACACATACTATTTTGAGTTGCACTGCTCATTCTTACTCCCTACAGTTTTGTAAATTTATATTTATATACATGTATTACATGACTCAGGGGAGTATTTATTTTCTAAGGAAAGACCTACCATATCTCCTAGACACTGTAATACTTTGTTTGGTCTCAGTGCATTTATTAAACTGTGTCTTCTTCAAACAACACTTTCAAGCTTAATAGTTCCATACTTGAAATGAAAAAAACGCTCCATTTCCACAAGTTATTAGAACTAAATTTACAAACATGACATCCTTATACACAAAAGAAAATAGTTTTATTTTAAGATTGAAGAGAGGATAGTTCAGCTGTACCACATGAAATCTTGAAAATAAAAGTAACATTTTAACCTGATGGTAGAAGATTCCTCTAAGAAATGTTAATAAATATGTTAAAGAAATCTTAGGTTTATCTAGAGCCAACAGCTGGTTTTGCTGAACTTCACAGAAGTTTTGCTGCATTTTAGTGATGCAGTTTCCATTCACGGTATTTTGTATTCTGTTCCTCAAATTCATATTTATGAACAGTATTGTGTTGAAGAAATTTTGAGACATCTACTCCAGAAATTCATTATAAGGGAACGATGTTTTGAAGGTTTAGGATTATTCACACATTTGCAGTTTTAAAGGGCCAGATCTTCATGTGAGTTTGGGCCAAATCCATGAGTGTTCTGTGCCTGCAGCTGGAGTCAGACTGTTAAAATAAGACTCAAACTCCTTCTGTAGTATTTAAATATAATTTAGATTTTCAGAAGAACTTAGAACCCGTAATTGGGACCAGACTTGCAAACATTCCAGACACTGAGGTCTTTGAAGATCTAGTCTTAATGGTGGCTAGTAAGATCTTCTGAAATACTGAGTTATATATTCTTAAGTCTAAATTCAAGCGTATAGAAATCTTAACTACGTTTATTAACAAATTGCAACTAAAAATCAGCATAAATTATAGCTGTTAAGCACTGCTTGAGAACTATTCTTTGAGAGGTCTACCAGTCCACAGGACCCTCAAGATGTTCATATTTCAGTATGCACCATAGTGCAACATGCAAACCCAAATTTTAACAGTCTGCTTGCGTCTGAGTAAGATCAAGTTATCAACATGTCCAGATAAACTTAGTTAGCTTTCATTCGTCAGTCTGCAAAATTTGTTTCTTCTAATTAAAACTATATTTGTATGTATAAAATTTCAATTTACTGGGTATCAAGAGATAATATGCCAGACATAGATTAACTAGGCCTGACTTTGTATCATTTAGTTTTCTATGCCACCAATTAATTCATATTCTTACTTAACAAGTCAATTATATTATAAGGAAAGTAATTAGCACTGTATGAATAATGCGTGTATAGCTGTCAAGGAAGAATATCATTTAAGGCTCAGCCAAAGCAAAATTTAGTATTTCTCCTTAAGTAACAATAATGTACTAAAACGTGTTCCTGCAACCCTGAAAAGATGGTTTTATTTTTTAGTTCTATTCTTCACTGATGAGCTTCTCTGCCTTTCCAGTCCTCTCTTGCTTGTTGCTTGTCTTCCAATATGTACATTTACTTTCTGAGGAAAATTGTTTCTAAACCTCACCTCTGCTTGGTGTAAAGTAGAAAGAGAAGCAAATTTTAAAAAATAATGGAAGGATACTTTTCCCTCAGAAGTCAAAACAGCTATGCAAGCCTCATAAAATTAAACTATCACTACAAGGATCTGACCCATCACACAAATGGGTGAAGTTGCACACAGACGTAACACTGATTAATCAGATAGATTACACTTGAGTGGAGTAGGATTTGCATATATAATTATTTGCAACATTTGGGCCCGAAAATGCATTTAAGAAACAAAGTTTTTTTTCATTTTGTAAAAAGTCCCTAGGATTTTAGGTAATCTCCCCAGATATTTAAACAAAGATGGGCGTCAACCCAATTAAACTGAAAAATATCTTTGCTTGACTGTATGTAAGTGAGGCTGATATGAAAGCACACTTGAACACATTCAAGCATGTGGGAAGAGGATTTCCAGCATTTTTGTTGTTTTAAATAACAGTTCTCTGACAGTTTAGCCTGTCATTGATCTGACTTTTAAAGATTAAATAGTAATAATTCTTGGCACTAGTAACTTTGCTTTTACTAAGAACTGTATAAACATTAATTAATCCTCAGGCTTAAGCCTTCAGAAACAAAAAGTTCACAGTGTTTTTTCAAGCAAATCTGACTAGGAAACTCACAAGTGTATAATTTATTTATTAAAATAGCTTGAGCAATTTCTGATTATAAATAGAGCCATTTCCAAACAGTGTGTCTTAGATAACATCATAAACATATTTTAAGGTTTGTAATAGTCAAGATTATCAAAAGACATTGCACAGTTATACTGACATCAGTTTCCAACAGCTGTCATAACAAGAGCAGATCTATCTCACAGTTGACTGGGGGAACTGTGTTAGCATTTGAGATATGGAGATAACAACTTCCTATTGCTGTACAATTTCTGCTTCCACATCAGATATGTCACGCAACTTAGTCTTATCAAAGGGGTCAGCTGAAACTGCTTTCCAAATACTTCTTTTTTGTTTTCTCTGTTGTAGTGAGAATCTCTGTACTAGTTCCTCTAACAATGCACTTCTTCAATTTCCTGAGAAGCATCATGATTTAAAACAAAATAAACACTGCAATTTTCAACATTTTTCAATAATGAATGGAACTAACTCATCCATTTTACATTCAGAGGAAAGATCTTGCATGCTACAACAAGGACTTGAACGTTTAAGTTTCAGTTACAGACAACACGTTGCTCTGAGTTCATTAACATAGTAACCCACTGTCTGATGAAAGTCTTAATGTTTCTTTATATGGTAATCCTGAGTGTTTAGTCAACACTTCAAGAACTCTGGGGTATTTGAATACCTTTGTTTAACTATACTACTTTAAAACAAGTATCTGAAACACACTTGATGATTCTACTAAGAAAAACTCACGCAATAGTTTCACTGGTGGCTCCAGAAAACAGATAGCGTACAAAAGGTTGTCTGTAAATAGTGAGGCTGTGTGCAATGCTCAGTGCTGGGCAGCAGCTGCTATTCACAACAGATGCGCTGCTGCTGCGCCGCAGTGTGCCATTCCTCACTGAAATTCCAGCCTCTTGCAGAGCTCCTCCTGGCAAGGGTCCTGGAGCAAAACTCCTCTTTGAAGGCCCTTCAGAAGATAATTACATGAAAACCCCTGTACATTCTGAGTTGTTTGGGTTTTATAATTGAAAACAACTAGTTCTGCAGCAATCGTTTCTCTCTTTGCATACAGCTTGCTGGATTTCAAAAAGCACTCCTTGTTTTTAGAGAAGCCCATGTGGCTGGTATCACCAAAATTTTATCTGTGAGGACCTCCAAAAATTCTGTTTATTTGAAATTATTTTACCACCAGCTATAAACATTTGTTCACTTTTTCAGAGCCCAACTCCGTCCCTTGAGTGTCCATACAATTGTCTAGACTGTAAGTGGATCATTAACCTTTTCATTAGAAGTAGAACTAATGACCCGAAATCCATGCAGCAGCAGCTCTTTTACCAAGGTCTCCAAGATTGGTTTCGCCAATGTTGGAGTATCACTAAATTCAGGAAAGCTCCTAATTTGTGTCACAGTAAGTAGCAGTAACACCCAATCTAGCGACTGTGAACAATTTATAATCCAGCGAAGGGCTGGATTTCTCCATTTCTCCATGGATATTGGCATTTGGTATCGACACTTTTTACCTGCAGAATGGAAAAAATATTTCAGGCTCTGAGCTAGCAGGAATAAAAAGCTACTCAAGTACTTTGGAAAGGAGGGTTTGCAGATAGGAGAGTCTGCAGAAAGGAGAATTCACGATGTGTTGTTGGAAAGCCTCCGTCATGCTTTTTGGGCAGGAGAGGTGGAAAGGGCTTTGCTGACTTAGAAGGACTCATTCTACACTCAGCTGAACAGCGGCCAAGGGCCAGTCCCTTGAGAACAGCCCAGCAGCCATAAGGTGAGCTCCCTCTGAGGGGATCAGCAATGCCAAGGCTGCAGCCCTCAAAGCCCAGGCAGCCTCTGGAGACAGGGGTGGGCACAGGGGAGCTCTGCTATCCTGTCCTTCTGGTGGGATAAAAGGGACACCAGCGCCTCACTTGTGATTCACCCTGGCTGCACACCACTGCTACAAGGCACACACCCCCACTCACACCCTGCCAGCGCGGACACCCAGTGCCATCCATCCATCCATCCATTCATCCACCCACCCATCCATCTTTTTATACTGTTTACACAGGCAAAGTGTATGACTAGTGTTTCTGGCAACTTTCTAGCATTATTGCCAGAAAATACATAGCCTGACTCTGAGTGTTTGTCATTTCAACACCATAATAAATCCATGAAATTGCGAACAGTGACACAAGGAGGCTAAAGAAATGCCTTCACATAACCATGAGAATTCTGATCACTAAGACTTACTGAACTAATGATCTTGCCATTAAAGTTACTTAGACAAAAGAATACAGACACAACTAGAATCTGGCAAGGAATTTTGTCCACTTGTAGAAGGTTGAATTTGACCGACTTTCTTCAGTTTGTTGGTTTGCTGTTTTCTCCCCTAGTCTAGGCTTAGAAACCACAAATCTTCAATAAATGCATATTAAGATTGGGGCAGGGACAGGAGGTGCATCCATATAAT
>VZRO01002888.1:65872-120960 GCA_013397915.1 Daphoenositta chrysoptera
GGCCCCTTCCTCCCGCGGCGGCTCCGGCTCTGCCGCCCGAGCCGCCCCGTGCCCCGAGGCGGCCCGCGGGGTACGCGGGGCACGGCGCAGCCCCGCAGAGCCGCGGCTGCCGCTGGTGGGTTCTGCAGGTCCCGGCAGCCCTGGAGTGGCTGCTCCACGCCCCGGAGGGCGGCGAACAAAAAGCCCTTGAAAGCTGGGCTTTCATGTTCACAAGCGCTTCTCGTGTCTGCTGCATAGATAAGCTGCTGTTTGCTTCAAACAATTTTAGAGCTGGACTTGAAGGAATAGGAGCGCCTAGCTTTTTCTTTTGGCTGGTAAGAGGTTGAAAAGCCCCAAGTACAGTTCGGTTTATTGAAAAGCTTTTGATTGTTTGACTTCATTTCCTGATGGCTGTCCCCATTAGTCTGACCTTGGACCGAAAGCTTTACCTGATGTTCGTGAAAAATCGAGATACTAAATACTTATTTGCCACCTTTATATTTTCAACTACTTTAGGTGGATGCTTTTATCAAGTTCATAAAGTGGTCCAGTAGCATTTAATATGAGTAAGCGGCAAATTGATTCAATGTGTAGGTAGGTGTCTTAACTACTGCATAATCTCTTTTAAGCACACCTTCACCATCAGATGTAAAGCAAGTTACTTAGGTGTTTGTGTTACCTGGGAGCTTGTTACCATAAGAGAAAAGGGTTGGGGTTTTTGGGTGGGTTTTTTTGTTGTTGTTTTTGGTTGGTTTGCTTGTTGGTTTTGGTGTTTTTTAGACCTAGAAGTAAGCATCTTTATTAGTTTAGTAGTAAGATGCTTAAAATGTCGGTTAAGGAGGCAATAAATTACTTTTTATCACTTTCCACAACTTGAAATCCTAATGAAGGAGAATGGTGTGATTGAAAGTAACTGATGTCTGTGGTTTTTAAGACATTGCATGCCATCCAAAACTGCTCAAGGCTGGCTGGATAAATGTAGCATATTGGCATTGCACCATTGCAGCAGTTGCAGCACCGTTGCTGTATTAACCAGCCCAATGCTTTATACTTCATGATCCCTAAAAATTACTTTGAAAATGAATTATTCGGTTATTTTGGTATGAATGAAGTATGAATATAATACTAGCATTCTCAATGTATTACTTATTCACATATCTGGGTACAAAAGTGCAAGTGCATCTTGACACTGAGCTTTCATCTAGCAAACCGGTGTCTCCTAGAGCTTGAGATGGGTGAGATACATGAAACAGAAGAAGCAACATTTTTTTTTTTTTTTACCACAGTTTTGGTGTTGTATGAGTAGGCTCATCAACTTCGGTGAGAGTGGGAGTTCTTGGGTGAATCACGGGCTCTGATCCTCTAAAAAGCTTTGTTTATATGTAGGAAAAATGTCACCACATTGCACCTTTGTTACAATATTTCACTCTAATTAATGAGAAGCTGGATATGTTGAAGAACACAAAGGATGAACTGCTTTATCACCATTATTCTTGTAAAGACAAGTACTTCAGTTAACAAAACTTGAAGCATGTGGTACTCAGAAGGAGCACAAATATTTCCTGGCTGTGTATAAATCTTCTTCTCATCTCCCTCAGCCCCTAAAATACATCTAAGTGTTTTTGATTACCAGTAAGGTTCTAACTTTAATCTGCTACCTTTGTCTTTACAAAATTAGAAATAAATTCTTAGCTGCTTAATGTCATACAATTTCATGTATGGCAGCTTCTGTAAAATACAGATCTATTCAACGTGATGTTTAATGTGGTGAATGTGCCCTAGAGGACAGTATGAATTTTTTTTTCGTCACATTTCTCGAAAAAGATGGAGCAAATGTGATGAGACAAGACCTCATTTACTTCACAAAGGGGAAGAGTACAAGGGTTGTGGGCAGGGTGTAAAGGGAAGGTGTTCCAGACCTGTGAGACAGAGTAACAATGTGCAGCTCTATAGTGGAAATTCTTGTCCCTAACTTGCTCCCTTTCTTTGTCTTTGTCATTGCAGCAGCGTTAAGTACTTTCCCTTCTCTTGTTTCTTGCCCGTGGGGCACTGACTCTGCTGAAGCCATCTGCCACTCCTTGTCCTTTTATTGCCTGCAGTTGACAGCTGCGGGTGGGAAGTAGGTGCTTAGAAAGGAGCTGAGACCCTTTTTGTTGGATACCAGAGACCTCTGTTGGCAAGATAAGATGATTATATTTTCATTCCCATTTCTTACCCAGAACTTCTCAGAGTGCTCTGCCAGTGTTACAGAGCACATGAAAAGTGGTCGTCAGGTAAAAATATCAAATCAAATATGGGAAACTTACAAGACCTGGTTGTGAATTAACTGGGAATTCACAACTTCCAATAAAGCGAATGTGAAGTTGGGACTCTTCACCCTTTCTAAAGTTTCCCTTAGAAGATGGATGGTGTTGTCTTCAAAGTTTTGATGCTTACATGTCTGAGAAACCTGTTAGTCAGCCATAATTTAGTCATGCTGCTTTGATTCTTGAGGTGGCGTGTCTTTCACGGTGGAACGTTAAGTTTTTTGGAGAGAAAGAAGAAATATTTTTCTGACATGGACTTTGAAATAAAATGATGACTACTATTCAAGCAAGCTGGTAAATGTAGGAGTAAATTTTAGAGGACAATGGATTCTAGAACCCTGAAAAGGCTGGAAGTTCTTACTTCCACATTACATTTATTACATGTTTCTAAGTTATTGTTTGATATTGCCCTCTATATGCATATGCATAGTAGGCCCCAAACGACCTTAAAATTATGCAACTACATCCTAATGGAAGTTCTGTATCCTGAGTTTAGTACATTACCGGTGGTGATTGCTTTTCCCTGACTATTTTAGGCAAGCATATTACTGTTAACCTAATAAGATATATTTGGAATGATTTAGTGACCTCAAAAAACTCTGTCCACAGTTTTCTTTCTTCTAATGAAATTGAGTATAACTGAACTCAGCATTTAAAATATCAGTCTCTGGACAAGTGCAAATAATCTTTAAAGGTATGGAATCTCTATTTACTCACACATGTTTTAGGGGCGAAAAACTTCTAATAACTTCTTACTTGAAAGCATGAGGTGAATGGCTGGTGTCCAACAGACATCAGTATAATACCATTTGATATCACAAAGGAAGTTTGCCCAATGGCAGCCTATTATTAAGTGCTATAGTCTCTGCCTTTTAAGCAGGACTTTTGACCAAACTGGAGATTGAAACAGGAAACACACAGCTGACACAGTTCTTTCTCCTTTGGGGCTTTAGTTCAATACAATGAGTTATTAATGTGCCTTAACCATTAAGGTGCCTTTCAATTATTTTTATCAAAATGTTGTCACGAAAGGAACATTTTATTTTATTTTATTTGTGCTCTTAACAATGGTTACTGTACACTGGCTCATTTCTTTCTCACATGTTAGTCAGTATATAGTCTTTGGTGTTGTTTTGGTAGGGGTGGTGACAGTGGGCACAATGATGGCATGATAGAGTACCGTAGGCATTCACACACATCTGCTGAAAGTATTTTAATGTGTTTTGATGCTACTAAAATGCCCTGGTACTACTGAAGTGCTCTGAAGTTCAAGCTCCATAGACCTGCAAGCTTCTTTTGGAATCTTTGTTGATTGTAGAAGACATATTATATAGACAGTATCTCATATACTAGACCTAAAGCTGTAAGATCTCATGAAACTTGCAATGATCAGTCAAAAAATTGAAGCTTAGTTGGGTATATAGATAAGTTGGAGAAGTCCTTGATAGTTTGATGCCAGTTATAAAACGTTTGAGTTTGAAAATTTGCTCTGTGTTGTAGAACTCCTGGTGATTGGACTTGGCGAGACTGTTATAAAGGCAGTAGATTTTCTTTTAAATAGAGAATATTTCACAGCTACAGTGAAATTTCATACCTAAGTGAACAAAATGTATTTTGTTACAGGATGCTTTATCATGTGCTTTTTATGTTCTAAAAGTCTTTGAGGTACTTGCTATAAGAAAATCTTATAACTGATAGGGCAATTCCAAAACCAAAATACAAGATGTCAGCATGACCAGCAAGATTTTTAATACTGCTTGTTGTTCTGTATAACGTTCTGTTAAGGACTGGCATTTGATTTTTATTCCAATTGTGACTCCAGAATACTGAAACATGAAAATACATAATTAGCTTTGTTTCAATATTGATTTTAATAAGTCATATATATACTGATTTTTTAACAATATGAAATCTTCAAGTTATTGCATATTGGAGAAACGGTATAGGGTTAATATACTTGAATTACATTAAGCTAAAGTAGTTTTATTACAGATAACTAATCTGCAGGACAGTTAATTGGGCTGTTCATAATTTTCTTCATTTTTTCATGCTTCAGGTGACTTGCACAGAAAAAATAGACTTCTTAGATTATGTTACAGCTCCATATTTTGGATCATTAGGCTTTGTACAGCTCACCAGTATTGTTTGTATTGAAAATTCTTTATGAAACATGACACAAAAATATACAATTATTACACTCTTCTTTTTGACACGTTACACATCTCTTTTCAGAAGCGAAAGTAATATTGTAATTTCAAATAAAACTTACTTAAGAAGAATCCTAGTTTTGAACTTTTGTTAGCATTATATAGATGGTCATGACTACATTAGAACAGTACTATGCTTTACCTATCTTTTATGTGCTAGGGAATATATATGACTTGGAGTAATCAACATTCAAATCTAAGAAACTCAATTATATTTACAACTTTATTTCACTTGCACACTTCCACAAATTTTTAACTGCTGCAGCAATTAAGAAAGCACATGCAGTATTTATTTTTTCCACTAAGGAATATTACATGAAATAAAAAAGTTAATGAGGCTTTTTCTCCCAAATCCCATTGATTTCAGCATGATTCTTTGAATTAATATTAAATCAGTTTATTTCATTCAACTCTTAGACTTTTAGCTTTACTGTCTTGTCTTCTCTGAATCAAGTGAGAAGTCAAGCTTGTTTTACAGCACTGCTTTTCTGTAATGCAGTGTAGAGTTTTTTATTGTATTGCTATTCTTAGTTGTTTTTTTATTACTTCATATATTGATCTTGAATTTCTGTAACATTCCAAAGGGAATGAACAGCAAAATTGAACAGGATCAAAATTAAGACTTTCTTGATACTTATTTCAAGGTTACTGAGGTGTTAGGTCTCACAATTTTGTCTCTTATCTAATCTGGTTTTACTTAGCAGATATTCAGTTACTTTTTGGCCAAAGATACAAAGTATTTACCCATTTTGTATCTTTCAAAAAACAGCTGAGAAATGTTTCGTGAAATTTCTTAGTTCCCTTAGCAGTACTTTTACTGTTTGTCCACTGTTTGCTCCTCACTATTACTAGAAATTGTTTTGTTTTTACATACCCGGGGTTTTTTTCAGCATTAGAAGTGTCAGCTTCTCATGAGTTAAAAACTTGAAATTTGTTGGCTCTCCTTTTTCATTTTTCTAGTTGTTCTACAGTACTTTTTACGTGAAGTTATGTTTTAGTCATCCAGAATTATTTCTGAGATTTTTCCATTTCATGTTTCTTGCCTTATTTTTTTTTCCTCAGACTTAAAAAAAAAACTAACAAACCCACTATGTCAAGTACTATATGCATATGTATTCTTATGCCTTGAGAGTATGTCTTCTTTTTTGCCCGTGTTGACATGCATTTAATCTGATAATTGTTATTGGCCCATAGACCATTACCATCACTAAGTGAGAAATAACCATAAAAATGTCATCTTGGCTTTCCCGTGGAGTGCTGTCTGACACATCTCTGCCTGCTCTGTCCTTTCTAGTAGACTTTCACTCTTTTTACACTTCAAAATACAGCTTATCTTTAAAAATATCAATAGTGACACTGAAGTGTACTTTCTTCTTATCGATTAGAATTCATTAACTAGGGTATTCATGCAGTAAAATGTGAAATTGTGTGTTAATTATAGTTTATGTTCATTCTGGTTGGATATTTTTGAAAGGATATTATACTTGCAGTAGTTCCATGTTGTAAAGCATTTTGCAACTGTTCTTAATGTTTTACTCTGCTATTTCCCTTTTATTTTGGGTTCCATCCTTTCATTTGTCAGTCTCTACTCTTAAATGATAAAAACTACTTATTTTGTATTTTAAAATAGCATAACTAAACATCAGTCCTTAAGATCTGAAGTAGGCCAGAAATGCTTTAAACATTATTTTCCTCATGCAGCTGAAAGCAATTACGTTATATGACTGTCATATATGACATGAAAATTAGGATCAAATTCAAATACCATGTTATGTAAGGTGGATTTATTTGTTCTTTTCTTGTTATTATTGGTATACAATTTGGATTTCTGAGCTAAAATTACAGGTCCATTTTCAGGTTACTGAAAAGAACAAAAAGTAAAAAACTGTAATTTAGCACAAATAATCAGAGAAACAAAAGGAAAGTAAGTAGAGAAAAAAAATATTCTTTGCCTACCAGGTCCTAAACAGTCATGTTAGCACATCTTTACAAGTAATATCCCTTAGGTAGGTGGTAGAAACAGAACCTGTGTATGCTTCCAGCTGCTTGCAGAGGAAAGTAGAAGAGGCTGTGTTAGTCAGTAGGCAAACCTTCTGCTTTACCCTGCACTACAGAAGGAACGTTCTCAGGAACAGCTCTCTCTTGTCTTGATATGTGGCCTGGTTGAAGAAATTTATTTCTGTCTGTTGATCATGTACTTAGTTGAGTGTTTAATGAGTAAGGAAGATATTTTAGGGATGTTAGGGATAAATTTTGATGTTCTCTAATCTAGACTGATAGCCATCTCTTCTTTTGAGATTTAAAACTGTAGAAACTTTGTGTTTGTTGTCTTGTGCTCAAAAGGCATATGATTTTTAAAGCATATGGTTGTTGTTTAGCTGCTTCCAGGAATCCATGTGAAAATGTTAATGGCATTGACAGGTTTGTATTTTGACATGCCAAGTGACATGAACTACAATGGACATATGACTTCTTCAATTTAAACAATATTAAAGTAATTATTTTTTTCTTTTTTTTAAAATATTTTTCTAGGGAGAAAGGTTTAATCACAAGAAATGGATGCTAAAGGATTACAAGGAGATGATAAATTGAAGGTGCTCATCATTTTACTAGCATACTTGGTAAGTTAAAGATTAATATTTTTCTCCCATATTGAAAAAACTGTATTGAACACAGAAACTATCTTTTGTTTTACGTATTACCGCTAACACTAAAAGTCTTAAAATGCTGCATGCAGACAATTGCATACAGATTTTATTGATTTGGGAGTAAGCTTGGTCCACTGATTCATATAATTTCTGGCTGCTCCTCACACACAATTACAAAATTTTACCTTGTGAGCCCCTTCATGGATGAAGGAGTGGACTAGGACAGAAAATACAGGTAAATATGGTGCTGTGGAGGTGATACTGCTTCACTTCGGAGAGAGATGGCCATCTCTTACTACAGTGTGCTGTATACATAGTTTAGGTGTTTGGAGTACTCAGTCTATGGACAGAATGTAGCATAGCACACAATTACATTGCTTGCTAAGTGTACTTAACTCTGGCTTGCTGTAGAACTAAGGGTAATTAATAATTCAGAAAGTTATTTTTAAGATCAAAACATGGATTTATTTCTCAGATTTAATATTTTTTTTATGAATGTACCTTTTTGTTTTGGTTTGTTTTGTTGTTGGTTCGGGTTTTTTTAGTTAAATAGGGTAATTTGTGAGACTGGAGACTGCAGAGAACAAGAATTTAGGGACCAGGCTGGAAACTGTATCCTCTGCAAACAATGTGGACCTGGAATGGAACTCTCAAAGGTAAGGAAATCATACTTTCTTGAATTTACTTTATTTCTAATAATTGCATTTATGTATGTGATCTAAAATAATGGATATCTGTACTTAGGAGAAAATATTTACTGTTTTGGCATTTGAGCCTTTTGCAGTTTTTCAAGAACCATGTTATCTGGTTGCTTTATATAAAATGCTCAGTTCAGAAAATGATGATGCCATTAATAAAGTAGGTAGTACCATATGGATCTGGATATGGGCTCTCAAGTTAGTTTTTTAGAGGTAAGTTATGGTTACAAAGGAGGGAAGAAACTACAATGTGGAAAAAAACTACAAGGAGTTAAGACTGAATAACCTTACTCTGTAGAAGAGAATGTAAAAAATTAATTTCAAACTAGTGATTGGTACAGACAGCTGAAATGCAGAGGCCTAGTTTTTACAGTGCTGGCATTCACTATCAGTTCTGGATTTTAGGTGACCAAGTTTAAATATTTTATATATGACCTTGTGTCTTAACAGAATGGTTTATAATAAAAAGGTCAAAAGTACATAAATGCAGAGTTAGATTCAAATGAGAGCTAATATATTTCCTTAGAACAGGAGGGAGATAGGTGATGGTTCTGGTTTTACTAGGTCATTGGTTGGAGCACTTTAGGAAGCCAGATTCAAATCATGCTCAATTTCTTCGTTTAATTCATTAAAAATGCTATAAACCTAATTCTTATCTTTAGGCCATGTAAAGTAATTGAAAAGGTTGAGGCAAGTAAAATACATGACAGTATTTAGAAAGCACATAAGAAGTTCTTGTTAATATCATGGAGAAGGAAATACTATTGTAAATCTTGTGTAATTGTATTTTGCTTTTATAACAATTGCATCTCTTCCAAAATAAAATCCCCATAAAAGTTTTTGAATTACTAGGTGGAAATGAATCAGTGGAGATGAATGCTGGCTGGGATTATGGGCTAGGATTCAGTAGAATTAGAAAATTCACTTGGCAAAATTTTCAGCAAAATTCCAAGTCTGACTGCAAGGAGGATCTTAGTGGTTTTCAGCTCAGAGAAAGTAGGTGCTGTGCATGAGAGGGGATGGAGAACAATGAAGGAAGACATAGCTGAAACGAGAAGGAGGGAGGGATACCTTGGGATTCACTAACTCAGTTACTGGAGGTGAAAGGGACGACAGAATGAGTTATGTGTCTTGGGAGCCTGGATGTCTTGAGGGAGCTGGTGTGTCCTGCCAGAGGCATGAGGATGGAAAAGCAAAGAGGGTGCAGGGTGGTGTCATGAAGGGTGAATAGACCTATTGAGACTCATGCATGTGTAAAACTCTTCCTTCAGTGTCCAGCTCTAAACCCACATCTTACCCATTGTTGGGGTAGGAACTGTGACCCTGACATAACTGTGCAGTCAGATCCACACCTGAGAGGTGGGGCCATAAAGAGCATGCCCTTTGCATACAGAAGGGCAGACTCTGTCTTGTACTTCTACTGATACTGTAAAAAGGAATTTAGGGTGTTCAGGGGAATTTGAAATGTGTCTTTTGAAAATTTTTTTACTTGAACCATTTCTAAGTTGGGAGTGTATCTGTGTTCAAACTACAGGGGGAAAGAGAAGCTTTCAGTTTATGGCTTTGTAGTTCCTACTATGTTCAGCTCTAAAAAAAGCACAAGTTAATTATTGTGGATTTTGTGTGATTTGAAGGGATTTACTGAAACTGAGTGACACATTTTCTCTATCTCTTGACCCCCTGTGGTGAGTGTTCAGTGTGTTAACAGAAATACTGAGTTTCACACTTTAGTGGGAATCACTTTGTTTGTTGGGCAGTATTAGTTAAGGTTTAGTCACACAAGCAATGCTGTTGAAGCAGAGATTTGGACGTGACTTACGACATGGATGTAGTTTGGTTTGGATTTTTTCAGATTGGCCTTAAATTTGAAAACTCAAAGGTTTGAGGGGGTGTTTTAATTTATAAAGGCACTTGTAAATATGGCACTTTATAACTGGGCCAGTACTATGTGCATTTGTATAGTCAAATCATATACTTACCTAGTTGGCAAATAAAACCCAAAAGCGTAAAAACTAAGGCCCTCAGTAATTACACTCAATTTAATAAAGAAACACTAAACTAAAACAGCAAGGTTATAGTTTGCAATACTACACTATTCAAGTTATGGTTTGCTTCAGCTGGTTTTGTTTACAGTCTGATAGTCCTGATTCTTAGGACTAGTTTGCCATTTTTGAAAATATGCGTGCTTGATTAATTTCACTATGTAAGCAATTACTTCTAACAGTCAGTAAGAGACTTTCAAAAATATTTTTTCTTCTGTACTAGAAATGAAATAACAGATTTTGCTCAAACCTAAATGAATGGAATCATAATTCCCTTCATAAATAAAGGTACAATTTTCTGTGAATCATAGAAGGATGTGATGCTGTGGCTGTAACTGAAATGTGGTTGAAAGTAGTCATGTAGAAGTACAGCTTGAAGCAACAAATATGTTAAGTCAAAGGTCAGAACGCAAAGGGAAGAGGCGTTTAATGATATACTTGAAGTAATTTGCAGCCCAGGAGAAGTTTTGGTTGCTTGGTTTTTCTACATATGAGAAAGCAATGATATAATAATGCTATAGTTTAATAACAGTTTCTTAACACTAAATAATGTGTCAGTTCTATCAAATATTTAGTGCTCATGGATAGAACTAGATATACTGCTGGATGTGTGAGCATGATAGTAGGTCTAAGTATATAGTAAAATACAGTGTTAGTGGTGGGGTTTTTAGTTCAGTTCCCCCTGAGTGTTTTAAGTAATAGACAGGTTTCTTTTTTATGTTTGTAACAAAACACATCAGCCTTTATCATTGAATACAAAAGCCCAGCTTTTCTCATCTTGTGAATGAGAAATTACTTTATCTGAGTTACAATCTAAATATAAAGTTTTCTTTCTTGTCTTGACTGACTTTACAAAAATACAGGGCAAACCCCACCTGTACAGAGTGCATATATGTATGTGTGTGTGTATATATATACTTAGTTTTACAACTATTATTTACAACTTCACTTAGATATATATATCTTTGTTGCTATACTGTATGAGCATTTCATCTTTCTAAATTAGGGAAATGCTGTTGCCTTTTCTCAATTTATACATGAGATACAAACATAAATCAACTTGCCCATGGTAATGCAGGAATTTTTTGGTGGAACTGAGTAGACAGAAGCCATAGAGTGGAACAGAAGGTTTCTCTTAACAAGGCAGCTCATGGAGAAGACAAAGGGTGATGGGCACAAATTGTACCAGGAGAATTTTTTTCTACAGTGAGAACATTCATTCACTGAAACAACCTCCCAAGAGTCCCCATCACTGGGAGCTTTTAGGATGCAACTGGACAGGGTGCTAGATCATCTCAGATCAGCTCAGGTCCCTGACCAATGAAAGTTTGAATCAGATGTTCTTTCAAGGTTCCTTCTAACCTGGCTGTTCTGTGATTGAATGGTGTCTTAATTTTGGTGGGAAACCAGTGCTCAATCTATTGGATTGACCTTTCTGTCTGTATAGGTAAGCAATTTCAGACACCCTTGATAGCATGAAACAAAACAAAACCAGCAAAAACCTCAGCCTTATTTCATGAAACTAATTCTGAATCTAGGCTATTATTTTCAGCTTTTGCTGTCACAGTTTAATGGGGCTCTCTTTTTCAAAAATGTTTTTAAAGTAAGGTTTTCTTCCTTAAAATAAGAAAGAAATAGTACACTCTCAGCTTTCCCTTTCTGAGTGCCTATCTACTGTTCTAACAACAGCGGTGCAATGTTACATTAGCTTAGAACTAAAATCTATTGATCACTTATGTTAATTGTATTTTTTATTGAGAACTTTCAATATTGCCATCAGAAGAAAGGAAGCTTTGTTATTGTATCAATAGAATTGATGGGGAAGAGAGTGAAAACTGCTTCCCATGTTTGTTTGCTTCTATTTGTTAATTGAAAAAAAAATCTCTATAGCCGTTTCTTCTCATAAACATGTGTCTTCGGTAATGTTTGTGAAGCTTTTGAATTACTGAATAAGCTTAGTTTTCAGTGTGTGCAGTCTTTGTTTTGGGTTTGTTTTTTTTTTTGTTTTGGGAGTTTTGTTAAGTTTTT
Source organism: Daphoenositta chrysoptera (assembly GCA_013397915.1). Lineage (NCBI taxonomy): Eukaryota > Metazoa > Chordata > Aves > Passeriformes > Daphoenositta > Daphoenositta chrysoptera. Next base: position 77,781 of record VZRO01002888.1, read on the forward strand.
GGTTTTTTCTTTTTTTGTTAAGCAGTTCTTTCTTCTGGGGTGGGAGAATAAAATGGTTGTGTCGATTCAGAAGGAAGTGTTTGCTTCATGTGGCTCAGCATTATTTAATTTCTCATTCATTCAGTAGAGAGCAAAGTATCACGCAGTTAAGCACAAGTCATTTAATATCTTTCATTCTTTAAGTGGCTTCAGTTTGCCAGTGTCTGAATAGTCATTGGTTTGGCCTGATAGTAACAGCCTTTTGTCCTATCATATATGTGTTTCTGCAATAAATCAGACCTTATATATTATTGAAATTTATACAAATCACAATTAATGCAAAATAACACCCCACGAGATAGTTTGTGTTTCAGCCTTTTTCTTGAAAATGTTCAAGTAAGGAAATCAGAGTCCTTCCAGTCCTTTCAGCATCATTTTTTTTTAAAGTTCTATAGCTCTATAGCTTCCATGTCTTGCCTTTTTAAAAATTTATATGTGTAAATCAATCTGTATCTCAGCCTCATCAAACTTATATTGCAACTCAGAATTTAAACTTCAATTATAGATTGTTTTGTCAACAGATCACATCTGAGGTTGTAGTTCAGAAACATTGACAGGACAGTTTTGGCAATAGTAAGTTCCTTGCACAGTGCCCTGCCTGTGCACTTAGGCTGACACAGTAGATTTTTAGGGTGTATCGTGGAACAGATCACTGAACTGATCACTTCTAACCTGGATCAGTCCCATGGTCAGATTTATGACTCAGCCTCTTTATCAGTTGAGCCAGTAGACTGAGGGCAGTATAGGAAAAGGAAGGAATAAAAAACAAAAGGTGAAAGGGAGAGTGCCTGAAGCCAGCACTGCCATCAAGTAAGCCGTGATAAATCCTGTCACCAAGAGATAGCTGCTGTACAGAGGGCTGCTGGGATGGAGCAGCTTAAAGGTTGCTAAGGTGGGGCTGTGTATCACAGCTTGCTTCCTTGTACCAGGTATATGATGAAGAAAGAGGAGACCTGCATGTTGTCTCAGAAAAAGGATTTGTGAATTAAACAGGCAGGTACTGTTTGCAGCTCCTGCTGAATGTGACAGTCCTCACACAGAACATCAGAGTGGTGTGCTGCGACTGACTTGTCACAGTGAAGCTGCTGAGAGCAGCTCTGCCGTGTTTAGCAGTCACTCGTAACTTTTCAAAGCAAGAGAGCTGCTTGTGAGGAAGGCTGCCAGCTCTCAGCTCAGGAGAGGCCAGCGTGTTTCTGGAAGCTGGAGCAGCTGCATGTAGGCATGTCAAATCATCTTCACTGAGAATGAAACTTTTCTGACCTAACTGCGCACTTTGACACAGCAGCTAAGTCTGACGTTTGCAGCACACCGGTGCAGCCTGTCCTGCTCAGAGACTTCTGCTGATAGATACAGCTCATTATTGGATTCTGGATGAGGCTGACCCATAGCCTAAGGTACTTTAGGAAGCTAAAACTGTGTGCTATTTAACAAGGCCATGTACTCAAAGGTATTAGGAAAATCTTCATTTCCCAGTACCAGTGTTGTGCCACAACCTGTTATATGACCCAACACTAATTATAAGTGTCTTAATGCCTGGAAGACTTTTTCTTGAGAATACCCAAGCATTCTTGTAATCATCATGGCATAAGTGGAACTGCTCTGTGCTGTGTTGTCTAGGGACTTACATAGGTTGTGGATAATCAGTGGAACTAGAAACAAATTCTAAAATGTACTTGCAGATTATGATCTTAATGATGCCTGAAAGCATTTTTTTTAATGAAATTTGAGGTTATTTTAATTGAAATAATGTTTAAAATCTAATTTACTGTTCATTTACTGTCTGTGTTGGATTCAACTTTTAGGGAAAAACCATACCACTTAACTCCAGTACCCTTTATAGTCTGCTAGACTTTTGGTCGTTCTGTCTGGATCAACGTTGGGCTAGTACATAGTGAAAGAAAATCTCAACAGAGGCCTGGTAGTACTTGAAGAGGTGTCTGCATTGTTCTGTGCTTTTAATATTTTTAGCTAGAAACTAAATTATGAGTTTGGTTAACTAAGGCAGCCTTGACCAGTCACCCCACTTGATACCTTAGTGAAACACTTCTGACTGAGTTGTTCTGGGCATACATACATTAAAGGTAAAGAGATGCTACATTACTGTGATAGTGAAAGCTGTATAAAGATCAAGAAAATTGCAGTGCCTTTGAGTTTTGAAGATTTTTTTAAAATTAACTTTAATTCAGTTTTCTAAAGAAGTGTTTCAGTTTTTATGGCTTGTACTTTGTATCATTTGAGAGAGACAATTTTTGTTAATTGAAAAGGGAAAGTGGAAAGGGAGGAGTGTGCTAAGTGTTCTTCACAGAAAGCTTTGCAACAGCAAAAATAAAGACAGCATATATTTGTGCTGTTTTTTCTGGCACAAAAATAAAAAATTTTTTTTTAAAACCTTGCTAATTGGTATTATGAGATTTATTTCTCTTTTCTGCAGTCCTCAGGTCAACTGCCACAGGAGATGAGCTCTCTTTTAAAGTTAAGAGTGGGAGGATAGAATGGGTGAGAGGGAGTTGGAAACTATTCAGATCTCATCAGCCATATAACTTGACAGCTTTGTAAATAGAACACTGAGAAAACTGGTGCACATCAGTTTTGCACATGTACTGATAAAAGAGGAACAGTCAATTGTTTGTATCTTTGCTGGACTGCTAAATTATAAAGTCCAAGATTTCAAAGGGCTTGAATCCATCATCTAAATCATATCCTTCAGTTTAGGGAATGTGGTTAATTATGAGTACAGTTCTGTTTGAAGTTCTGCCTGGTTTACAAGCTTAAATATTTATTTGCACCTGCCAGGCAGTTAACTACCTCAAATATTATATGAACGTAAAAAGCACATAAATAAAGTTTTAGTTAGTATAAATTGGTATCTGTAGAATTCCTGGCAAGGACTTAGAAGCCATCTTTGAAAAGATGGGAGACTGTAAATTCCTTGGGCAGAAGATTTCTTTATATTGCATCCACCATTTTTATAGCTTTAAAGTAAACCATTCTATGATGCAAAGGATCACTAGGATGTGTCCATACATCCATCTGTAGCAAAGCAGATCTGATCTAGAAACAATTTACTCAGCTTTGGTAGTTTGGGCCAGTGAGTGAAAGCATTTAATTCTAACTTTTATTTCCTGTTTGTTTTTTGATCCAAAGCTTCAAAGGTAGTCTGGAAAGGAAAACTTATAATTAAGTTAATTTAAGCCTTATATTTGAAAGTTTGATAGGATGTGGGAGGGACTGATTCCAAGCAATTTATCAAAAGATCCAAATATACATGGTTTAACTGAGCTGTATAATATATTCCATAGCACTACTATTTGGATAAGCTAACTAGAATGAGTAGGTATTTAGAAAGAATGTGTTAAAGATTAATGATATTCAATGAAAAAGTTTTTTAGACTTGGGAAGAGCAAAATTTAACACAAGTTGGTCTGGTTCCAGTCTGTGGTGGTAATCATGTAGCTTTGAGTACAATCTTACAATTACATAAATGAAATGGAGTGTAAAAATTAACACAGGAAGATACAGCAAGAACTGACATTGCTTTGGCATTGATTCCTAATAGAAACTTGTCAATTTGAAATAAAAGGGTATAAAATGTTCTATATCTGAAGTAAATAAAAAAGAAAAACATTTTTATCACTTTTTGTCTACCAGCTTTAATATAGTCCCAGTATATCTCAGGAGCACCACACTGTACAGTGCATGAAACGGTAGGATTTTTTGTTGTTGTTGGTAACTGCAATGGTTTGTCTGTCTGCTCCTCAATCTGAAAAATACTTAATAGTAATAAACTACATTTCAGCTGAAAGAAAGCAAAATGAAAACTAAAAATTATTTTTTAAGTTCATGGATCTAGAGACAGAGGAAGAAGACTATTTGAAATGTCTCTTTGTAGTTCCTTTCATAAATTATTCATTTTCTGTGTACTTGAGGGCTTGTTCTTCAGAGGAGAGTAAAGTTTATTCTTAATATAAAGGAAAATTAAAAATTCTTAGAATGTCCTGTAAAATGCATCTGAAGTTGTTTATTGTTACTTGGTCATTACAGATTAGAGGCCTTATAAAATGCATATTGGCCATCTTGATCACAGAGCTTGTCCCAGAGATGCTTTCTCAGTGCAAAGCCTTGGAGAATCCAAGTGTGTTGGGTCTTGGAGAATCTGAATGTGTTTTTAAAGTTTAAAAGCTTTTTTTATTGCAGCAGATTTTGTTAGGTTGGTGACTTTGGGAAAAGTTGTTTATATGCATCAAACACATGTGTTATGGTGGAAACTGGTGGAAACCTTCTCTGAATTTGCCCCAGTTGAAGATTTCCTGCAGCTTTCCCACTGGGAAGATGCCCTATTTTTCCACTGAAAACACACGCTGTAGAACAAGGTCCCCATATTGTGCCTTTCCTAGTAAGTCCTTTCTGGAAATTTGTTGTGTTCCTCTTGCTGTTTTGTGGTGCATCACTAACGCATCAAATCTAACTCCAGAGTAGCAAACAAAATTGATAGGATATGTGGATGATAAGAGGGAATAGCAACTCCTAGTAACTTGATAACTCCTAAGAAGTTGATTGATAGTTCTTGGTAATCAGTTCATAGGATTCAGTCCCCTAACTGTTACATAGGGTTTGGTGTTAATCTTTGCAGCTTGTCAGTTGTATTAGGTGTCCTTTTGCAAGTGAATGGAAATAATGCCTTTAAACCTCTAAATATGGCAGAAATAACCAGCCATAACAATATTGCTTGTATAGTAAAATATCGGGCCTCCCTGTGATCTGCAGATCTATTAAACTTTTCCACAGTTTAAGAACTGTTAGAACTGTAGCAGACTGAGTTTTTGAAATTCTTAGTGGCTAAGGAATATTTCATGCCTAGCTGATGGTCCTTAACCAGCTCTGGTTTATTTGGTAACAGAAGTCCTAAGCTTTTGAAGATCAGTGCACTCTCTTCGGCAATTAACTTTGTTCACCTTAGCTATGAACCTTAATATCAAAGTGCTTCTTTGCTGTTTTTGTAACTGAGTAAGTGCCTTTATACTTCACTTGTCCCAGTTTCTTTGCTTTCACATGACTGACCTAATTAAAAAACAGACAGCTCAATAATTCTACCATAAGCTAGTAATAATGAATCTGTGGGAGTCCTTGAAGCCCTTTATCATTCAAATACACAGTGGTTTCATGAATAAAGTGGATGACTAAGTATTACTTATAGAAGTAAGGGAGATTATTAGCAGTGGAAGACACATTTGAACTTGCTGAAAGGATGGCTTTTGTCTGGAGAAAGACCTGCTCTCAGTAATAATTACACTAGGTCTTCATTTGATCCCAGCCTTCTCTTCTTGTTCACGCTTTCAGTGACTGAATAGCTTGCTATTGCTTGTTAATCCCTACAGGAATGCGGCTTTGGATATGGGGAGGATGCACAGTGCATGACGTGCAGGCCAAACAGATTCAAGGAAGACTGGGGCTTTCAGAAGTGCAAGCCTTGCCTGGACTGTGCATTAGTTAACCGGTTTCAGAAGGCCAACTGTTCTGCCACCAGCAATGCACTATGTGGGGACTGTTTACCAGGGTAAGACCATTTCTGAAGATGAGACTTGAACAAATTCAAGCCTAATTTACATTAAAATTGCTTGTTCGTGTTTTCTGGATAAATGTTGGTACCTTTTGTGTATGTATGCGGGTCCTATATTCTAATCTTGACCTTACTCTATTATCTGAGCACATAATTTCTGAATTGCGGTAATAATTATCTACAAAAATGGTTTGATAATCACCTACTTGGTCTATGAGAGTATTGTCTGTACAGTACTTGAGCAAAATACTTCAAACCAGTGTTAGTGGTGACTTAGTTCATTGTTATAAAGAATTAAACATTTGGAAACATTCACAGCTACCTTCTTCAAAAGTGATCACATTATTTGCTTGGGTTTTTCCCCCTCCTTAGGTCAATGCCTAATAATTCTCATGCATGTATATTCTTAGGTCAAAAGCAATGGCTGTGGTTTACTGTCCAAAATTTCCTTTCCTTCCGTCAAAATTCATAAAGCATGATCCTGGCTGAGAATCAGAAATTAATCTGAAAAAATTGTTTGTTGAAACTGCTGTTATAAATCAAGATCTGTGCTTAGTTTGTTGTCCTGTCATCCCGAACCTCTGTTACTAATTTTCTCTGTAGTATTAAATCTTAGGATCTCTAAAAGGCTATTCTTTACATTGTTGCCAAGTTCCGATATTATAAACACCTGTCATGAACTTGCAATAATACATTTCTGTTGCTTTTTTGAACTAGTAATTTAACTGATAGGAGTAGGGTAGGAGAACTGATTTGCAATTGTAACAGCCTTTGTATTTTCAGAGTGTATATTTCAGACATGCTTAAAAGTTCATACATTTGTTTAATATCTATATTTCAGTTGTTTTATTTATTTCATTTATTTATTTATTTATTTATTTTTTCTTGCAACTATCAAATACCTGAACACTGTTGAAGCTCCTGCCGTTATTCCTTCTCAAGCCAGAGGTGAAATCTCTTCATTTAAAAACACTTAATAAAGCTTTGGTAACTAATCTTAGTTGAAGTCACTGTAGAAGAAGGTGCAGCCCCAGGCATTATAGATGTTACTCACAACCACTTTTGATACTACTTGCAGCCACATGGTGAATTGATTTATGCTTTTATTGCATATTAATATATATGTATTGTAGGCCTTACTTGGCTATCAGCAGGGAGAAGATTTTCTTCTTATGTAAACGATATAAGCTGAATTTTGGAAGAAGAGAAAGGAATAAAAAAGAAGCCACATTAAAACATGAATTAAGGATAAAGCTAAACTGGAGGACCTGGGAATGCTTCTCAGTATTCCGGTCTAGAATGCATCCTAGATAGGTGTGTTGAGTGTGTTTTAAAATGAGAGCTGTGTGTTCAGTATGTATGAAAATGAGAGCTGCTTCCACAACCTGAATTTTCTGGCAGCAAAGTTGGAAAAACAGGAGTAGGGAGGGAGTCATGGCCATGGCAAGGGTAATCACGGGACATCTGTTCTGGATGTTTCGGGTAACAGAACTTTGGAACACACCACCTCTCATACCTGTCCTTTACTTTAGATGCTGCCTAAGCAAATGGAGGATATAGCTAACCTAACCAAATAGTTTAGCTGATGTTTTACCTCTCATCAGTCTTATTTATTTCTGTTTTGCATGAGTTTCCAACATGCCATTCTCTATTGTTCAACTTCAAAACACTACAGTGGGCATGTCAGCTAAAAACAAATATTAACACTTTTCGTCCAGAGTAAATGATCACGGTGACCCCTTCAGTCTTGCAGCCTATGGGTCTGTTTCTGTTCACATTGTTAAAGCAGGAGTTTCTTGAGCAGTTGGAAAGCTGTTTGCTTTAGCTGATAAAAGCTTCATACTTTACTGGCACTTGCAGAGCTAGGAATATAACATCAGTAGAGTTAGTACCTTTTATTTAATGTGCCACTACCACTACAGAAAACAATTAATGTACTCATCTTGAACAGGCCACTGCTGCTCATTCTGTCTTAGTACTAATGAATGGTTGAAAGACAGACAGACCTACTTCATTAGGAGCTCTAGGTAAGTTCTTTAGAGGATGTCATACATAAAAATTTGAAATACAGCATTCTAAAGTTCCGGTTTTTTAGAACCAGATTCCTGCTTTAGGAATGTATGGTTTTACCAGTCACCAGTAAGCTCTTCAAACATAAATCCAGTAATAAAGTTCTTGAAGGGTCTTTAAATAAAATGTCACTGATATCTGGCCTACTATATATTTTTAGAGGTGATAATTAACTTGTAATATATAGATCAATCACTTAACTTTTATTTTTTAAACATGTAGCTAAGCTTGCTTAAGGTAAGTTCTTCATGCATGTAATGTATGTTGGGATCTGTGTGGAAAATGGGATATTGATTTCTGTCTGAAATCTCCAGAATTGTTTATTTCTTCTGTGAATATAATATTATAGTGACTACGCATTTGGACTAACAGATTTAGAAGTCTTCCTCAGCTTATTTTAGATCTGTCTTGTACTATTAATTAGTATCTACTGCACTTTTGTTTACTTTTGTTTTCTTCTATTTCCTGATAGTTTGCATTGAGACATAGATTGACAAAATTTGTAATTATAGAAGATCTTGTTAAAACACCTGATTAATTTTGTGAGGAATAATAACTGGTTTTGATTAACTGTTTCTTCATATCCTTTTATCTTCTAGATTTTATAGGAAGACTAAGCTTGGAGGCTTTCAAGACATGGAGTGTGTTCCTTGTGGTGATCCTCCTCCTCCCTATGAGCCTCACTGTAAGTGCTGGTTTTGCTTTAGAGTGTTTTCTCTTCATTTTAAAGCCTGGCAAAAAAAATGATAGTCCCAGTTACAAACTCTTTTTAAAACTAATTTTCTTGTTAGTAAATGATTTTGTTCATACATTTCAGCAGGTCCAGTACTATCATTGAGAAGTTTCTGAGAATAGCCAGTCCCTTGAGAATAAAAATTCCTGTCACACCTCATGGTCAGGGAGTTGGTTCTGATGTTGTCTTATAATTTTTTAATTTTTGTATTAATGCCAAAAGAAAAGCAATCTTCCTAGACCCTCTGCCAATTATCAGGTAGGGTAGTATCTTTTCCTGACACCCAAAAAGATACCTTTAAAAATAACTTTTATACTAAAGTAACAGTGAGAGAGAATAATATAGATAAATAACTTTATAGTCCTGTATGCTGTTAGAAGGAAAAAAATAATTGGTTTCTCTATTTTTCTTTTGCCAATGAGAGAATTAGAATCTCTTCAAAAGGAGAGAACCTCTTCATTCTGCAGCAGAAACGTTCTTACCACTTCTTCCAAGACTATTGATGGTCTACATCCCATCATGTTTTTAATTCAATGAAAGGAGTGAGCTATTCTTTTTGTGTTGATTGCTGTCTACTTTATAAAGTGAAAAATGCATGTGATTCAAGATAATTATGTTGAAAACCTGGGGTTTACTTGTTTGTTTCTGTAACTGTGAAGTTACGTTTTAGTTTTTTCCTTTAGTTGAAAGAGAAACATTTTTTTATAGAAACAATAAATCGTCAGGTTCCTGAAATATGTTATGCTACTTTAATAAATACACACTGTTTCTTAGAAATATCCTTGCTTTTTTTAATTGTATAAAATTAAAATATAACCAAGAATATACTATTGTACCTTAAACCCATACTTTTCAATAGTTTTGTATTGTATTAACTTCAATGATATAAGGATTCTTCAGCATTTCATATATTGCTTGGATAGTATTTTTTCAAATGAGCCAAACTTTCTTCTTTTGTTTCCATTCTGGTTTTAGTGCCTTTTGGGTAATAATGTTATAAAACCAGATTTTCAGACATTTTCCACATTTATAAAAACTTTGGCTTTTAAGGACTGCAACATTCGAAGATGGTAAATCAGATTTCTGTGAAGAGAATATGTCAAATAAGTTCCAGTGTTTGCAGCAGTAACTCCTGCCCATGTATAACATAAGCCTAGAAAGTAAATTCAAAAATGTTCAACTTTTTTTTGTAGTCTAGGCAGTATCTTAGAAGTGTTCAGAAAGGATGCTCTTCATATCAAACACTGTCAGATATGATGCCAAGAATGAAATGCTGATCTCAACTTAGTGAAGTAAATCACTCCAATTCAATGAGTTGCAGAAGTTAGTTCTAGACAGAGTTTGAACACAAACAGGCCATTTCATATGTACATGTATTTTAATTCCTTCAGTTGGGCAAATTCAGTATTATCTCTTTCATCTGTTTTTACTCTCTTTTTATCTGCAAAAAAAGAAAATTAGTGAAATGTGAAGTGCAACAATGTTATTCTAATGGAGGATCTCTAACTCATAAATTAATTTTATGTGGTTTTTTCTGTTTTCTTGTTTGTTCCCTTCTAAGAAAGTATGCTCTTCAAACATGATTTCTGCTCTCTAGCATAATCGAAGACAGGGAAGAACAATTATCTCCCTTATCATTTGGCTTTGACTGTAATTAGTGAGTTGTGTATTTCTGTTTTTCAAAGTCACAAATTATTATTTTGAAAAGGTGATGAAAGAACAGTTGCCAAGTCTTCTGAAATAACTCAGAATTGTTTAGTTTATAGTGATTTAGCTTTTGTAATTGAGCCTAAGCTTGGATCCTAAATGGAACCATTAGGAAGCTATTACTCATTTTAAGTGGACAACATGGAAAAAGAGCATTTTCTCTGGCACATGCTGCAGCGCTAAATCCAGATTAGAGACGTTTTTGTTCCCTACTCTCATGGCTGGGACAACACCTGTGGCTAAATAACAGAAGTTGTAACAGCAAAGTTGTGAGAATTGGCAAGTATTTCTAGCTTTTACAGAAGCTATAAAATAAAAGGTTTGAAATCATTAAAATGTTTTTTATTTGCATACTAACTTCCCATTAAAATCCTAAATAACAGAAATCTTACCATGAAGTACGGTTGCCATATGTCACTGTGGTTTTCAGAAGGCTTTTGTTCAGAATTTGTCTGTTGGTTCTTCAGGTTCTAACATCAGCTGCCTCAGTTTTGGAAAGTGTACATGCCTTCCTCAAGCAGCCTAGTAGGTTTTTCCTGCAATAGTAATGAAATGAACTGAAATACTTTGGAGTTTTACTTAACATCAAATAGGGGGAAATTTAAGACCAAGTCAAAAACATAATTCTGTAAGGAAGCATAAATAATGGTGTGTGGAAGGAAACATTTTCCAGCTCATGCTGAAAATGTTAGTGGTTTATTTAAATAATGGAGGTATTTTGGTAGTTGAGACTGCCTTACTTGAAGCTAAGTGTAGACAGACCATTAGAAGTGTGGGACAAGCTCTCAATGATCAGAGAACTCTGTTCTAATTCTCTGCCTTTCTTATCCTTCTCTCTTTCCACTGTGAAACAGAAAGTCAAATATTAGTGCAGCTAGCTCTTATGTTACAGATGAAAAGGAAAAGTTTAAATGTCCTGTTTCAATGAATTAATTGTCCTCCAAGGTGTGTGGCAATCTTTTGTTTGCTTAAGAACATTACCATAAGGGCACAAAGGCTCACAGCCCCCTACCTGGACTACAGGTTCATGTTAAAGCTGAGACATGGATCAAATTCTTTCTAGTAGCAGTTGATTATTACCCGGTTAGCTATAAATCTAAATACTTGCTTTTATCTCTTTTCTGTAGACATTTTAAAACAGATCTGGTTTAAATATTTACTCATGAAAAAAATGAGTGTGAATTGCTAGAGGCAAAGTTGAAAGGATTCTATAATGAACAAGTAAAGAGATTATTAGAGGCCAGGAGAATTGCTATCACTTTTGTGCAAACTTTAAAGGGGGACACAATGACTTATGTGTGTTTTTAAAATGTCAGAAAATTAAATACACAATGATATAGTTATATTTTAATTAGTTCAGGTAAATAAACTGTAAATATCTATCTTATGTATAAGGTCAGCATCTAAACATTAGAAATGAAAGCATGTTTTTAAAATTGCGATTTAGGCTCACTTTGTAAACTGAAGACATTTTTCTCACCTGAAGACATTTTTTTTTCTCATCTGAATGACAGAAAACAAATCCTTTGAGCTGGGATTTAGAGAGGAAAGCCAATCTATCAAAGATGTAAATTTTGAAATAGAAGGTAATATGGACTGTCCAAAAGCAGTGAAACAGTGGCATTGATATGGTTCAATGATTCTTTTTTCTTAGTACCAATATAGATTTGCAGAGTTCACTCTCCTGTCTGCTCAGGCCAATGTTGTGCTTTCCCAATGGTTGTGCTTAAACTGTTACTGAAACTGCTCTGTAAGCTAGATTGTGAATCTATCTGTGATAGAAAAAGAATAAAAATAACTCCCTTCTTAAGGTTATTCTTAAATCTAATGATCTCGTTAACCTCAAAACACTTGTGGTGGCAGAAGTTAAGGAGAGATGTGGGAATGGTTCAGGTAAGGAGCAGATTTTCCAAAGATACCATTGCTTTCTTGGAACAACCATTATGTTTTCAGCTAGTCTGTCTTAGCAAATAAACAACAACAACAAAAAAACATTAGAAACCATACTTCTTATGTTCTTTTGGTCATAAGAAAATGGCAGATTAAAATTAAAGCAATAGATTTATTATGTCAGCTATTCTTAGAGTTGGTTCTTCTTGTATTGTTCAGATCAAAATGCAGAAAAGCACCAGAGTCACAAGAATACTTTAGTTTCTGGTCAGGCTTTCTACTAAGCAGAAGAGCCTGTGACATGGAACTTTTTGAGATGTATTACAAAAATAGTTCATAGAACTTCCACATTACTTCCCTTCTCTTCCGTTCTGGATCAATCTAAAATCCCCTGGTGTGGTGTTCCCCTTTTATGTGCAAATTCAGTGTAGAATTTGGCTGTATGAACAGTTAAATTGCAATAAATTGTGAGAATCAAGGAAATGAGGAAATTAACACCTAGGCACAAGAGAGTATTTTACAGCCCAACGGCTACCAAAAGAACAGACTTGTCCTTTTTTTTCCCTTAGTAACCACACTGTTATATTTATAAAAATACTAATTTTTTACACCATAAAAAATTGCACATGTTGTTCAGCCAAAAACATTCTTCCTTCTCCAGGGCTACTTCTGCTTGTCTTCATGGCATAGATCAAGGAGCATGGGAAGCTGGGGGAGGGATACCATTCCGTGTGGAGCTTGGGAAACTAGCCTCTACATGTTCCAGGAAATAAACACGTTCTTTGCTTCAATGAAGCAGAAATGTTTTGTTGAATAAGTCACAGGAGTAGAAGTATCTGCAGTTTGATTGTAACATCACGTGCATTTGAAATAAACCGGCACTCAGGTCTAAAATGGCTACTTTTTATTTGCCATGACCATTTCAATTATAAAGAATGCCTCAAACTAGAAAATAAACAGTTTTTTACTAAGATGAGGAATAACAGTAAAGGCTATGGCTTGTTGAGACAAAATACATAAAGAAGATCATTAAATGTAAAAACATTACATTTTCATGAGGCATCCATATCTTACCTGCCTTAAATTTTGCTCCTTTAAGGAACTCCTATGGCATCCTGATCGCCTTAACTAAAATTGATCACAAAGCTCTCTTTAAAATTTTCTTGTGTAGATTTTTTATTAGTTACTTTCTGTATGGTTACAATATTGTTTTTTCTGGGAACTAAATATAAGTGTCCTGGGGCTGTCTCACTTCTCAAATCTACAAGGTATGTTGTTTCACGACTGAGGAGTACTACTTAAGGGATAAAATCTGGTGTTATTTCCTTTTTCCTGGTGATAGAAGTAGATGGTGTAGGAAAAGTAAGATTTCATATAAATCTACTTATTTACATTAATAAAATTAGGATCTGCGACTTCGTAAACTTTCATTTAATGTGTAATTGGTGTTGGGGATATGCAAGGACTAAACATCAGAACAAAAGATAAAAAGCTAGAAATTGCAGTCTTCAGGGTTATAACTTACATTGTTTAGTAAGGGGGAAGCTGGAAGCTTGCTGGCTACATGTATATTCTGTAAAATACTTTCACGAGTGGTAAAAGAGAAAAAAAAATCCCTCTGTCTCAGCTTTGCTGAAGCTTTTTATATTATTTCATTAAACATAAATACTGCTTTTTAACTTGAGAGCAGTTTTTGGATGACATTCAATTCCACATTAGTTCCACTGTTTATATAGTGGAATTTTAATTTATTTATGTCACTTTCTTCTTTCTGTTTACAGAATTTTGTGACTTTAAAGCTGTCAGACTCCAGATAATGTTTTTCCAGCAATTAAGTTTTTCTCTAATTTTTATTTGGTTGCTTTGTACAGTAAACTTTGTATTACTAATGTAAAGCAGCCTTTGAAGGCAGGCTGCTTACGTGCATGTAAGGCAACTGGCAGTTGGAAATATATAGAAAATTAAATTATTCCTAATTATTTGGTTCTTTTCCAACATATATCCCCTCATTTCAGTATTTGTTCTGATTTGAGGTTACCTAACAGCTTCTCTCATATTCCTCTTTACCATGTTGAACACTGTGATAGAAAGCAGCTGGAATATTGTGTAAACCTTTCACAAAAGTCATAAGTAGTGACAGCTAATTTAAGTACAGATAATAGCATCATTAGCTTATATCAATATTGTTTTATTACAGAGACATTACCGTCCCATTATTTCAAAACTGAAATGTACACTTTTGTTAAAATGTAGTCAGTCAGTCTGATATTTTCCATATGTGACCTGATGGTAGAATAACTTATCTTCAGGAAGTCTGAAACAAATTACACAAGGTGTTTCAGGGAGATGAGAATTGCTATTCATGTCTTACAAAGTTTTATTACAGTTTTATTTCTTTCATGCATCATGAAGAGAGTTAACCTAGAAAACCTAAATGTTTTTAATTCATTGTCCTTGATAATTGAGATGCTTCTGACCCATTGGGGTTCATGTATAACTTAGAGTCAAACAGCTCCTTTACATACTGTTGTGAATTTGCTTTATGTGATGGGCTCCTCTTCTGAAAAAAGTTGCAAACAAAGAGAGGGCAGATTTTTCTTTATTTTAATAACAGAGATGTTACCACTAAAATGAGTTTAAATAGTTCTGAAGTGTTACTTAATGGAGAGGAAATTCAGATACATTGCACAGGCTACTCATGTTTTAAAACTTCCCCAACTTACTCTCATCAACTTTCCTTGTGTGTACCTCTCATTTCTATGCCTGTATGCATAGAAGTACTTCATTATGTAGCTTGTTACCACTACATATGTATTATGGTTAGTAGACAGAAATGTCAGAAGTGTTTCCCTCATTTCTATCTGCTATCCTGTCTACTCCTCTTTAAAAACAAAAAACCAAAAAAAAACCCTACAAAAAACCCAAACCTAAACAAACCAAAAACACCACAAATTTTCCATAGAAGAAAATTTAGCTTATGAATTGAAATGGCATTGCAAGGAGGTGCAACTCCCAGACCCAACAGAATTTCTGTTAAGTAAGCCAGACACTTTACCAAGGCATCAAGATTTGGAAGCTGAAGCTCTCAGGGCATCCGCTCAGTCTAAACTGTTAAACTCTTCTCCACTTTGCTGCACTATCCTTAAATGTTTTCTACCATTCAGTTTATTTTTTACAGTGGCAATTTTGTTTTATCAGAAAGATTTCTAATCACATCTTATAAAGCTTAATTCTGCAAAACTGTAGGTGTGAGGGCTCTTCCAAAGAATTGATTCACTTACTAGTTACTTCTGTAGAACAGAAGTACTCAGTATAGTATGTCTGCTCTATTATAAAAGTCATAATATACAGTATACAGTAACCTCAACTAATGAGTTTTTGAAGTTTTGGGATCTTCTTTGAATGTCTTATAATTACAGTAAGCAGGGTCCCTATTTTGTGCCTGCTACCAGAAATCTAATTTAGATTTCTTTGCACAGTGAAATTTTATTTCACTAAGCATCTTTCAAGTAGCCCAGTTCAAGCTACAAACCGAAAGAACTAGGCTAGTAGTGAATGCTGTAGGAGTATCTTAATATAGGTAACAGCCCTGTCAAGTGTCTAGAGGTACCTAAGGCTTAAATATTCAAATAGACCCAGGATTCTGACTCCAAAACTACATCACCAACTGTCCTGCTTGACAGCTACCTAATTGTGCAAACACTTATAAGCCCAAGGGACCTACATTTCATTTGGTCTCCAGGAGTACTCCACTGATTCTGGGTCCAGGTGTCTTGGACATATTGCAGCTTTAGTTTAGGCCAAAAGATTTGTGATTCAGCTGCTTTGTTCTGACTGCCCTGGAAGGAAGTACATATGCATGGACTGGGCAGGATGCTCCTAAGAGGTGTATAATTGGAGAATACAGACCCCTTTCTTTATCACAGTTGATCTAAGAGGTAATGGAATTGGAATTTAAGGAGGCACCTACAAACTTCTCTGTACCCTTCAGTGGTCATCCAAAGACTTCTGCAACACTGAGCCAGTTACATCCCAGCTGGCACTGAAGCCGTCGGGATCTACAAGCTAATTTTGGTGTGTTGCTCATCTCTGAACAGTCTGTTCTATGGTGTCTTCTGATGCCAAACTCAGCAGGGCAGGTTGGGATAATGTCTGGGAGTCCGGTTCTTGGTGACTTCTTTGAGTCCAGAATTCCTCCCTTATCATGTGTACTGCCTGTGTGTTGGCTCCCTGGCGTTACTTTTTGATTCTTACATCACAAGTATGTTCCTGTCCCAGGGAGGTTCCCAGCACTGTGGATGCAGCCCAGGTGCTGCAGTGCTTGGCACTGCAGGGCCTGGGCCTGTTTGTGGTTTCATGCCTTCTCAAATTAATAAGTTGCAATACAGCTCAATGGCTCTAAGATAGCTTGTTGAGGTAATTACATTGTTCATAATATTCACATTCTGACTGCAACCCAGTCATGGTTAAATAGTAGAGTCTAATTTCCTACTCACAGCTTTTCAAAATGAGAGGAAAAGCATATCTGCTGTCTTTCCTGTTTGGATATCCTGATGAAAGTATACCTGTAAGACTGTTCTTTTCTTGAATAGAAATTGTTCAAATAGTTAAGAATTTGAGTTTTGTTTTTGAAGTAAAGTTCATGCTATAAATTAGTGAATTTCCATTTAAATTATTATCTGACTAATCAATTCAACTTTCCTCCCTACTTCCTGCTTTATGTGTGTAAGGTACAGGTGACTGGGTCAGACTTTCTATTTCAATTATTCTGCTCTTTAATCTCAAATAATGGGCAGTCCTCTGTTTTGGTTGTCACTACCTTTGTCCTATTGGATGTGTTGAGACTGATGAGCAAATCCTAAAGGAGCTCTGTTGTTAACATCCAATGGAAACTTTAAAAGCTGAATATGACACTGTAAAGACTCTGAGAAGGTTTAATGCATTGCTTCATACACTATAATGAGTAATCCTCTACCTCAATGAATGAATCTGCACAAAAGAATCACTAGAAGACATTCTGCTGTTTTAACTGGTGTGGGTTTAACCTCTTTTAATTCAGAAATCTATTGTCTTTTTGTCTTCCCTTCATTATAATTGTATTTACACTTCTGAAATGCCAATATTTTCTCTGTAAAAAGACAAAATATCCTTGATATACAAATAAATATTTCTGTGGAGTATGCAAGATCAGGGTATGGTTCAGTAACAGAGTTTGCATTAGAAGTACAAAGCCAAACAAAATTTGGATTTTAATGCATATATCTTGGTAGTATTTCTTTCTGGAGTCTTTAGAGAACTTTGTTTGAATCCCCCTTTTCTGTGTGTCATTTTCCAAGCAAATTGTTAAACCTTTCCTTTAACTACATATGGTAATTATAATACGTGATTTTTCTTTTGACAAAACACGGTTTGTTAGATTGATTTCACACAGGTTTCCATAATTTGGTCTGTGTGAGTTGGATTGTGACACATTCTCCTGGATCAAAATATAGGTAGAAAGTTCCATAGTGAAGAGGTTTTATATGTGAAATCGATCTGATTGAGTTGGTACTTAATAGAAGAAGGAAGACTAAACTGATATACCAATGATGAAATTTTCCATGTTTCAGTAAATAAACATTGTCGATATTGTAAAATATTGTAACCTCACTTTGTCCTGGCAAAAGCAAAGGTTAGGTTTTTAATGCGGGTCTGAAAACAGTGCTCCTTCCTTTGATTGAAGAGCAATCACATTTTATGCAAAAGACTGCTGGTGCTAGTAAGTGATAAATAAGGAGGTAGAAAACTCATTTTTATCTTAACATGCCAGTTAAGACATTCGTAAGGATACAGAGTTTATTGTCTCTGTGATGTCTTCTGACTCAGATCACTGCTTCAGTTGCTAGCTAACTAACAAAGGAATGCTGTAGCTCTTGCAACAGAGGAAAAATACCAAACAAAAACCCCCTAGTTCTCTCCTAGTCCTTTCCTGGTGTTACTTTGTGCAGGCTTGTGATGTAACACTAGTGGGATGCAGCCACAAGATCTTCTCTTCCAGAATGGATGAGCTTGTGTTCTGCACTTGTGCTGATTGTCTTTCACAGCCATTCCTGAGGCTATAAAAGGCTTTCTTGCTGACAGTCAAACATGGCCTGTCGTTCTACATCACTCTCTTTTCAATTTTGAGTTAAGAGCTGAGTTGGCTTTGTTGATTGAACACCTATCAGAGCACTTGGTGGTTATTATTGAGCATGTGGATCATTTCTTTAATGCCTGCATTATACTGATCTCTGGATCTGTAGAAGAATTTTCTTACCTGCCAGTTTAGTATTCTTTGGGGGAAACTGATTTTTCCTTCCTTGTCACAGAAGGCTAGATTTCTGAGAACAGGGAATCTGTCTTTCATTGCTTTTAACTGTTATCTATTTAAGCATGATGAATGTTGCCAGTGGGCCATAGGTGTGACAGTTGTCATTTTTGGCTGCTACAAATTATTTCAGCATTGTAAATTTAAGTGTTATTGCAAGTTTTGTAAGATACCTAATAAGATTAGAATTGTGGGTTTTTCCGTTTGCTTTCCTAGGTAAACACAGCGTATCCATAGTGTTGTCGTTTATCCTTTTTTAATCCTTTTGACCATGATGACTAATTTCTATCTGTGCTGACAGAATAACAGAGACCTCAGACAAAGAATTTACTGATTTTACAAAAACAAATGAACTATGCAGAAAATGTACAGAAAAGAAAATAATGGAAAACAAATTATAATTTCTGGACCTCTTGGAACTGTTCATTTATTATGACTGGGGGAAAGAACTGAAAATTTGAATACTAAAGTTTGAAACTTTAAAAAAATCATCTACTCTAATATAAAATCAAGATTAGTATTAGCAGTCCCTATTTAGTAAGGTGTTAGCAATATAAATATTAAATTATTTTCAGAGCAGATGTAATGTAAATTACTTCTATAATACAGATGGAAATCATAGAATAAATTAGGAATAGAAATTTTTTTAACACTACTTGTTCATAATCTCTGAAAATGTAATATATAAAATATAAAAGGTCATAATCCAGTAAAACTTTAAATAGATGAAGTTGACATAATGTTTAACCAAGATGAATTGCACTGAAAGCCCTTCGCTGTCTAGTTTCAGCATTAGAATTGCACTGGTTATTTGTAATCCATTTTTACCTACTAACGCATGTATTAATGTATTTTGGAGAGAACACAATATTCCAATTTATATCTCTTTGAAAATACATCCCTCGTTGCTTGCTGAAGTATCATGGAAAGTGTATATCTTAAAATGAAAGTAGAAATTTCAGCTTGTGTTTTTTAAAATAAATTGGATCAAATTCCATGAATTCACATCACAAGCTCATGCAGCTGATAATAGGAGTTCACATAAGCAGTACCCATCTGGCATTCAGAAGGTTGTATCTGATCAGTTCCTGACAACATATAGGGCATAGTTTGTATCTTTGTTCTAACTCACAGCTGGCAGCTCTATCTGCTAATCCCAGTGAAAGCTTCAGCTGGAAATGCAAAACTGCTTTTGAACTTGCATATCCTTCCCCACAGATGTCTGAAGCCGTGGAAATCTGTTTCTTTTATGATTCCTGTTAAATCAGGGAATGAATTACTGCATTAAGAGTGAAGTCACGCAATGAATCCTCAAATATCCATTTAAAGACCATGTTTTATATAACAAAAGAAAGCTAACAATGACAAAAAATACTTAGTTTTGCATGTTTCTGTGTAGTAAAAACTCACTGTAGACCTCACTTCATTACATCCAAAAAAAATCCTAAGTATAGAATGATGAAGTAATCGCTGTATTCACTGTATTCTAGCTTGTTCATCTAAAATATGAACAAGCAGTTTACAAGCATATTTAGTTTTGTTTCTTGACACTGTTAAGTACAGTTAGAAAATTAAATTCTCAGCTGCAGAGTATGAGAATTGCAATGTGTTTTTTCAAAGCAGCTTACCATACTTTAGTTTCTAGTAGTAACTTGTGCAACCTTTCATCTTATGAGTCAATCCTATAATTAGTATCCTTCTTTGCCAGAGGCATACTGCATGTTTGTTTTAGGTACAGAATGTCTGCAAGAAATTTAACTTAATCATTACTTTTTAATGTAAGAGCTGGTTAGCTCAATTACACTAGATTAAAGTGAACTTGAAATTCCCGAGTTACAGAGAAGGGACTAATCTGTGACCTGTAGTGAATAAGTACTATTTCCTATGGTTTTTTCTTATGTGCACTTACTAATGTGGGTAGCCCTTCAGCCGAGGTTTGCAGTGGCTATAAGCAATTATCTGTTTTCTGTATGGACTGGATTTGCAAGGTTCTTATTTAACTTGGCCATTAGGTTGTTCAAAATTATTCCAGGATTGCATGCATTGCAATAAAGCTGCAAAACGTTTTTTTCGGTAAATTTTTACTTTATTGTTTTTGGGAGTAATCTGAAAAAAATAAGTGGTGGTTACAGCTATTCAGTACTTTTAAAGCAACTTCTAATAACAGAAGCATTAGACTGTTTTAAATATATTAATTTAATAACATGCTTTTAAGCTGCATTCAGACTGAAAATACTGGTTCAAATTTATCTCTCATAATCACACAGGGAATGGTTGCATTAGCACCACTTGAGCAGCACTGAGTTTTCATACTTCTGGTATAAATCCATGCTGACTGCTATGGCTTTGGGTACAGAGTCCAAGCTGTGACTGGCATGTGAATGTAAAACACTGCTGAACAAATGCACAGTAGTATGGTGGGGGTTTTATTCTACTTGGTGCTGGTAGATGCTATTTGACTCAATGATCTTAAAGGTCTTTTTTGACTTCTGAGGATTCTGTGATTCTAAGTTGCTTGGCTACAATATACTTAGGCTGTGTTCCACTTAAATTTCTTGGTTTTGAGAAAATACAGTAGAAAACATGGAATCCATCTAGGCTCAAACTTTCCATACCGCCAACTCTTTATTAAGAAAATCATTGTCCAGCAAAAGAACACTGAAATACCACACCAGAGGACTAGAGTTACCTGGAGGACTAGAATGTATTGGAAGTAGGATAAAATGCAATAGACTTGAAACAAGAGTTGTGTGCTGAGGACCTTAGCAGTAATGATTCATTATAAACCAACACCTCATGAGCTGGAAGCAGCCTTATGGAAGAAAGACCTAATGTTCCTACAGATCACTTGTATCCTTCAAATTGTTGTCCTTTACTTTGCTCACCTTTAATTTTTTTGGTGATAGACCTCACACATTCTCACTCTTATTGGTTCACTTGTGCTAAAGCAGTGCACTGCCAAACTCCTCTTTTACAAAGATCATAGAGTAATTTTGTGTTATTTTGGGCAGTGACATGTGCCTTTGAGGTATAGCCTGTGACTGTTTCCTAAAAACATGAGCTCTTTGTTAGAGCTTTCTTAAATAAAGGGTTGTGTCCACCAGTTTTAGTAAAGTTTCCTTTCAGTCCAGTGGTACGATTCTATGTGCATATTACTGAATGTAATTTATAGTTACCCTGTCTGCATGTGGAAATTTAAGATGGAATTAATGCACCCTAATTTGGGCATATAAAAATTAATGCTTAGCACTGAAATTGTCAGGCCAAAATCCCAATCAGGGCTGAGAATTAGGTACCTCAAGAGTTCAGGCAAGCCAGATAAGGTAAGCTTCAGAGACTTAACACTAAGCAGTCTTTCAAGCTTTTTCAGAATAATTACTTCTCAGAAGATTCTGTTCCTGGCTTTGTTTTAGAAAGAGAGCCTAAGGTGACTAGCTCTGCCTTTGTCTTCAGACCTCCAGACTTCTATAGTTATGAATTTCACCTAGATGCCAATATCAGGTTAGATGAAAACTGCAATTCAACATTGAATAATTGTGTCTGGCTCCCTAAAACCTTATCTTAGCCTTTCTTCTTTGTAATGAATTTTAAGAAGGAAAAAGACTTTTTAGTGTAGATCTTTTTTTCCACTCCTGCTATATAAATAAAAACACAAATAAAAATTTAGAAAAATATTTTTCTTACTTTTTGATGAAATGTCTCTTAAAAATCAAAGCCCATATTCCAAGAGAATTTGCTAAAGTTAGAATATGCCAGAATTGAGGCCTGCAACCATAATGAGATTCCCTCATGTATAGTTACTCTAATAAGGGTTGTATTTACATAGTTGCATATTATTTCCCACTGGGTCTTTGTTCATTTAAAGCATAGGATAGGCAAAACCTATAATTCTATATCTCACTTTATTTGCTACACACTGTTTTATATTCCATGCAGAATGTGAGGTATTAAATACTGCTGGACTCTTCTGGGGTTCTGCCACCTAAAGAAGTTGTTACAAATTTTGCAGTTGTGACTGACTTCTATCTTTCAATGGAAGCGGTGTAAAATGTTTAACATCTGTTAACAAACTGAAACTGAGGAAGTCAAAGGCCCTCAAAACCCTTCATCCTTTCTTGACAAAACTAGCGTAGGATGCCACCTTCTTGACTATGGATGTGTATAATGGCACATCTGTGAGCTGTGATCTTAAGTTCACTCTGTATTCAGTGAAGAGGAGAGATCAAGGGTGGGGTTTAAAACAAATCAGAGTAATTACACCCTAAAAGAGCCTTTCTCCTACCCACCCACCCCCCAGCCCTCCCCATGCCCTGGAGAGAAAGTTCAGGTGATTCCCTCCAAAGCAGATCTTCGCTTTGGTCAGATGAATCTCACTTACAGAGCTTGACTTTTCAAAGATAACCTTTCAGAATGTCTTCTGTATTCTATGGCTAATTCCTACTGACTTCTGTTAAAGAGGGGGGATGTTATGTTTCAGATTAAGTAAGATAATGAAGCAAGGATCTTGTATATAGCAGTCTTTTGTTCTGTATAACTGGACTTTATTCCCAAAGCTTTAAGTGGTGAATTAATAACTGCTTTTCATAAGCTGTTATTTTTTCTGATGTCAAAGCTACAGCTTTTTCATGTGTAATACAGTTTGCATGTGTGTGCACACTGATGCACTGTAGGCAACTTGTTTGCAGGAAATCACAACATTTATGATATCTGCAGTAATACAATAAGCTGGGGATGCATGGCCAACTTCTAAAGGTGTTAACCTCTATGTTACAGAATTTTGAAAATTTATATTTAGTCCCATGTATTTCATATTACTTACCCCCAAAAAAGTCTTTTTAAAAGATCCTGAGATTGCAAAGTTAAAAACTTAGAAAATACTAGTGGTGTTGGTTATGCAACTCATAACTTTAATTCAGAATTTAATTCAGCTCAGTGGAGTGTATTATGAAACTGTCTTAATTACATAAACATACTTTTTGTTTTCCCTAGTGCAGACTTATTTCTCCACCCAACATGTGCCTTGTGTGGAGAATTTAAGGTAATTTAGTGATACTTAAACATAATCATAAACAGGAGAAACGTAAGTGCTGAGCAAGCCTAAGTCTAGTTTATTTAATTTTGTTCCAGTCTACATATCACAAGACTGTCAGCGGTGCAAAGAGGGGCCCTTACTACTTTGCCAAAGCTTTACAACTGGGCAAATTCAATTGGAGGGAAGGAACAAGGTTTTACCAAGCTCAGCCTCCAGCCTAGTGGCTAAAACAATCCCCATGAAGGTGGTAGAAGATTCATTTCGTACTTCTTGGCAGAGGGCTCGTAAGCTTTCTCAGAAGGCAGAAACCCCATCATTACCTCCTCTTTCAAGAGTCACATCTGAAAGGCATTATAAACCATGCTTGGGATTTCTCTCTCTTAATTTAATTTTAAAATAAGATGGTAGATTTTTGTTCTCCCTACAGTTTTAAGAGAAGGTGGAAGCTCCTCTCTGTCTCTGAGTTATTTATGGGAAGAGCAAAGTACATTATCCTTCTCCAGGTTTCTATATCTATGGGCTGAGCATGGTGACATAAGGGACTGTGTTACTCATATGACAGGTATTTCAGATTCAATTCTGTATTTAACATTTCTTCACACTGTATAGGAAGTATGTGACCTAAAACAACCCTCTAGATTCTCAGATAGATTTGGATTTTAAATTACAAATTTTAGAGCTTAACTTTTGCTTACTTAAGCCTTGTCCCTTTGTCACTCCTCAAAATGGATACCAAAATACAATGGCGTCAATATTTATGTGTATTGATTTTAGATTACTCTGAATTATCTGAAATCTGAAAGTTGTGCGTCTTCTGTATTTTATTTCTCTTATATTCACTCACTTTGGAAATAACCTTTTAAAAATTTAGTGTAATAAGTGTTGAACACACATGCACACACACATGTATTTCCAGATCTCTTTGAGTACTGATTATTTATTGGTCATGTCTTATAAGGAGGCTCTCTCTGCATGGGATTTCTAATACTTGGGAGAATTTCTTTAGCATTTATATTTTATATATCCAGTAGCAAAAAGTATTAGTACATTACGAAGAGTTTGAAGAGTGAAGATATCTCTAATTATCAGGATTTCATTTTCCTTTCCCAGTTATTTCAGATTTTAATTGTAGGCCAGGAGGCAACAAGAGAAAGATACTAAAACTTTATTGAATTTTTTGGTACCTGCTGGAACATCTAGCTGTCTGGACTAGGTAAGCTATTTGGCCAATTCAAAAAATTGCTTTTTGAGCAAAATAAGGAAGTTATTCCTGCACCTAATTTGATATTCAAATATGTAGTTTTTCTTAATGTAGCACTTATTGAACATTTTTTTAAATTTGAATATGCAATCATTATTTTCCAAAGGCCTAGAAACTTTGTGAATGAAATTTATTGCAGTATACTCTGTTATTCTGATGACAGAACAGCTTGCAAACAGAAGTGAGGTAGCTGAGTACTGTTACCTTTACAAAGCAATTTTAAAGCAAGGAAAAAAGCCATAGTTCTTGAAAATGGATTGCATAGACTATTAGTGATTATAATTTCTGTCAACAAACTTAGGACACGGGCTTGCAATTACGATGAAATCTTTTGCTTTACTTCCTGGGTGTTACCATAGCTGAACCAGGACAAGGAAGGAAATAATTGGGATAGAAAGTAAGGTGTTAGAAATCACTTCTCATTGAATCAGAGAGAGACAAAAACTCTTTTATGACTGATATAAATTTAATTTCTTGCTTTACTGGGATCTATACAAACAAATACATAGATATATATATGGAAGAGCATGTATGTTCCCTGCCTAGGGCCAGCTTAGCTACTCCACCAGCCCTCAGTCATGGTCACAGGATAGAGCTTTCCACGCTGTCATGTTTCAATCCACTGAAAACCAATCCATGCACCAATCTACAGCCTCATCAGACAGCAGCTGTAAGAGCTTGTTTGAGCCTTTTGGAACAGATCTGTAACCTGTGTGCATGGGATTCACAATGTGAAAAAAGTTGCACTTTTGATTAATGAAAGTGGGTTATTCCCTATTGGCTAAAGAGACAACCCTCAGACATGCCTTTTCTTCTATTTGCATGCATGCCATTGTCATTTAACCAGTGAATGTACAGGTAGATTCTGAAGGGCCCATGAGCCCCCTCTCCTCCCTTAGCAAAGGGGTAATGGCAGTAGCTGCCCTCCTGAACGTGGTTTGCTTTTCAGAAATGCAGACTCCTCCTCTGCTTATGTGGGCAATGTCTTGTATAAGTGTTTGGGGGCTGAGAGTGATGGAGTGTGTATACAGAGAGTGAATAGAGCAGAAACTGTCATAAACAGACAGAATTGACTCAAATACTGCACAGGGATGTTTTTGTTCTCTAGCTGGGTAGTCCTAAGCATTAAATGGGACCGCACATACAGAATACAAAGTACAAAAAATACAAAAATATACTTCCTGCTTTCATTTTCTGTTGAAAAGATAAGACAACTTTCATAGCCTGTGTGGGATGGATGCATTCTATCGTTGGATTTGAACAAGAGAATAGCCTAAAATAGTGTGTTCTATCTCGCAAAACGTGTCTGGCAAAAAATTTGGTTAAAAGTACAAGTTAGAGGTGATGTAAGAAAATAGATTTTCTGCTGTATCTAGCAATATCTTATGTTCTGACATAAGCTTTGTGGGACATTGTTTTAACACATGAAAACACCTAAAAAAGAAGTTGCATTTTCAAGAAAATAGATGTTGCCCGCCCTCAGCTGTCAGAGATGTGAAGTTAGCTTCTAGAAGCAAAAGTCAGAAAGGTAATTGTTGGCAACACCTTAGTCATTAACAGCAACATAGACTTGGTGCCATCAGATCACACCTAGGTGTTTCCAGTTTATGGAAGACAGATGTGTCTTTCACATTAATAACCAGTTTTGTTATGTTGGGGGGTGGGGGTTGAATATATAGTTCAGTGGTGACACAGATTTTATCCCACTTCCTCTGATTTTTTTTTGCTCACTCTCAGGTTTTTGCAGGTTATTTCAGGGTAGCAGTGATGGCGTTACTCTCATGGACTTGAATTTTCACATGGCTAGACAGTTCTCAATGTTGAAAGGTTTATGTATGAAATAATAATACTTTTGTGCCCATATAGTGGTTCAATTTAGATCACCATGGTAATACTAAAATTTCACATCTCTTAATTGGTAAAAGAAAAATGTGTTGCAGAGGTTGGCTATGCCTTACAGACATTGTGGTATGTATCCAGTACTGTGGAGTTCATATATATTTTAAATTCACATACACAGTGCAATTGTTCTACCATTTTAAACATTAAAGGCTGTCAGCAGCTGGAGTTTGTGAAATACACAGTGCAAGAGGAATGGTCTTGGAAATTAATAAATCAAATTTCAAAGATGTTAATTTATAAGCATATTTCTCAGCATTTCCAAACAATGGATAAATACTTGAATAGTAATTTTCTCCCCTAGGGCTTTTTGGTACATTTATTAAAAAAATAACGAAACCAGCAAAATAAAACAAAACAAAAAGTTGTGAGCCATTAACTAAAGGCTTTAAAGTCAGCACTTGGAGCACATTTGAAAAATGTGGTTTGACATGATGAACTTTTGGGTGTAGGCCGTGCACGCAAAGGGCTGTCCTTTTACAGATGTTGGGAGACTGTCCCCACTGTTTACCACAGTCTCCAACAGTAATGTTTAATAAAGTTTCTTACCTCCTACTTGAAAGGTCAGGAGAAGGGAGACAATCTGCTGCTTTGTAAAGACTCAAAGATACATTCAGGGTAACTTACTTTCCATTTATGTTAATGCTCAGTAGTATATAAAACATATGTATTTTATCTATATATACAGATCTTATACATGTAGTACCTGAATTGTCTATATATAAAATACATCCTTTTGCTTGTTTGAGGCTAGGTAAACATACTGCCTTATTGAATTTAAATGAATATAAACATCTTTAAATTTGGGGTTTTTTTCCAAAATGAAGGAATTTCAAAGTAAGCCACATTGCCTTACATTGGCTTGCCTTTTCTGTGCATCAAGAGCACATATACAGATAGCCACAGCAGTTCAGCTGACAGGCAGTAACTTGTTAAATTACATAACTTGAGGGTATGTCTGAGCCTTTAATTCTTGTCAAATTAAGGTTGATACCACTGAGTTGGGCAGGTAATGGGCAAACAGTTTTTGTAATAGGCTCCTTTCCCCTGTCGACCAGGAATACCCATATCCCAGGAATTAACAACATTTTACCCTTTACATCTTACTGTCAATCCTGATTGTAACAGAGGGCACTCGGTCCAATGTTACCACGTTACTGTTTTCTAAGTGCAGTGGGGATTAGTTTTGTTATTTTGAGTAACGTCTCTTTAGGTTAGCATTGACTTGATGTGTTAAGAAAGAAACCCAAACATAATATTCCACATTTTATTCTCCTCAACTTTAGTAATTATTATATATTTCCCGTATCCATGGAAGAAACATACAATGTTGCAAGAAACATACAATATTGTTTTCACATGGCTGATCTACCACAAAAAGCTTTCTTTTAGGTTTGCTGATTCCAGTAGCGACTGTAATTAATCATGGTTCTGAAAAAAAATTGGAAAAAATAAACATGAAATAAGTGACAAAGGAAGTCTTTTTACATTTTGCCCTGTCTCTTGTTGTTTAGTATAATAGGCCGAAATTCAGCTATTCTGTTTATTGGCAGAAATTTTAGTGATACAGCTGGGATTCATATGTTCCATATTAGCTGAGTTACTGCTGTTTAACTGTCTTGGATTAAGAGAAACTTCACTTGCTCTTAAGGACCACACCTTTGCATATACTGCCATTATAATGTAATATTGGTTAATTAAGGGAAGAATGTGTACTTAGGCTTACTGCTCAAAATCATGCAGGAGACAGTTTGATATTTTGGTAATTCTTCTTCAACATTATCAAGTTTTCAGAATATGTTAGAACTAAAACTTTAAAAAGGAAATCAATTTCTTAAAAAAATGTGGATAATATGCGCACACTTTCCAGAATCAGAAAACAGTGTGCACCTCCTCCCTCCTTTC
Organism: Daphoenositta chrysoptera; assembly: GCA_013397915.1. Taxonomy (NCBI): domain Eukaryota; kingdom Metazoa; phylum Chordata; class Aves; order Passeriformes; genus Daphoenositta; species Daphoenositta chrysoptera. The sequence goes on from VZRO01002888.1 coordinate 106,220, forward strand.
TGAATGTATCACATCCAGTTCACAAAGTGTTTAATTGCATATTTAAATTTAATCATGTAATCATCTAATAGATGTAAGTACAAGTTGAAATTTAAAATGCAACTCCTTGCTTTACTGAAGAGGGACCATTAAGTCTGTGAAAAGAAAGAGTTTATGAAAATGCATACATGTCTGAGTAACACTGAAAGCAGAGTTCAGCAATGCCCAACGGGCCACTTCTACAGTAGCAATCCACTTCTGAAATGTTGGTCTCTGCAGGGAAGATCACTATCATTATAATTAGAGCTAGACTACAATGGACTGCTCACAGCAGCTATTCCAAAAAGTTCTTTGAAGGTGAAGATGAGTGGAAGGCATTCTCAGGAATAGAAACTTGCTTTCTCAAGTGAAAAAAAGTCAACCAAATAAAACAAATCTTAAATAGCTAGATGGCTAAAAAATTTTAAATCTTGCCATCCCTATTTAAAATGAAATCACTCTATTTCCAATTTAAATATTGCTGCTGGGCATTAAAGAAATATATAATTTATATTTTCCTAGAATACATAATATGTAATCATACTTGAAAATGCATTTATTTTGTAAGCAAATTAAGAGAGACAAAAATATAGAATCTTCACCTCCTTTGCTCTGTTTCTTTTTTGCCCTTCAAAATTGACAATTCTTTTTTCTGCAAATTATGAAGGCCTAATTACTAAGAACGATTTAGTTCTCTTATGTATGTTAATACAAATAGGTATATTGATATGAAAAATATTTGAAGATGTTCTGATCAGTTTTTTTATTGTCTGGTTTTTAAATACTTGTTCAGTCTGTCTTTAACCTTCTAAAGACTAGATCAGGCAGTTGACTAAAATTGAAAACCTGATACCAAAGCACAGTCTGATCTTCACACCAAAGCCAGCACATGTTGCTGTATAGACAGGCTTTTATATAGATTTACTGCTTCTCACAGATATCCTGGAACTTCATCCAGAAATTTCTTCAGTCTGCTAAAACTATAAACTTAAAACTACAGCTGCAAGAATCCTAGAAACTGAGTAAAAAGTTTTCTCTGTGGAAGGTTGAGGTGCTCCTGCCAAGAGCATTCAAGTTATGACAAAAAGATTGTGACACTGGTTGCATTTTCTTTAAAATTAACATTGATGATTTGGAAAGAGGCCATACAACTTAGCTCTGTGATTAATAGTAATTAGAGAAGAACATGAGGAGAAGGATAGGTAATAACTATGTAAGAGCAAATGTATCTGTGCCAGTGGTCAGTCAGTCTCAGAGTTATTAAAGTGTGTCTTGCAGTTCAGAGGGAACCTCCTGTGTTTTAGTTTGTGTCCACCACCTCTGGTCTGAGAAAAGAGCCTGGCTCTGTCCTCTCTGGAGGACAAGGATAAGGACTCCAAGGATTTATACAAATTGATGAGGTTCCCCTGAGCCTTCTCCAGCCTGAGCCATCCCAGCTCTCTCAAACTTTGGTCATAGGAGAGAGAATCTCCAGTTCCTCAGTCATTTTTGTGTCTCTCTGTTGTACTTTCTCCAGTTATTGCACTATGTGCAATTTAGAAAGTTGAAAGCATATAAAAAAGATCTGCTATACATTTGCTCTTCAGATTATGATTTGACAGTGGAACAAGATTTGTACAAATTGTACAAATTGAAGGTAAATGGAAATATTTAAGCAGATGTAAATGCAGTAACACTTGTTTCTCTTCATGCTGAAATCAGGAAATGAGCAACTAAACTTTCTTCTGTATCACAGCCATGATCTGATCTCTCCACCTTTTTATATTACCCCATTTACTAGCAACTACATCATACTGTAAGCCACAGAAACTGGTTTTATTTAGTATATTTGATGGGTTATTTCTTTAATTTTCTGGATTCTATATGTATTAGAACAGTGTTTTCTTTGGCATTAAGTGGTCTAAAGACTTAGAATTAAGTTGATTTTTCAAAATGCCTAGGTTTTGTCAATCTAGGCATTATAACAAAGTAATATGGCATCACAAACCCTTTGGTGCCCATGCTTGATGTGTGTAGAGGGAATACCATAATTATTGCAGAAAATTCCTAAGTAATACAATTCCACTGATTGCACTAACTAAGCTAGGAAGTTTTCTCCTGCCATTATGAAATTGCAGTAACGATATTGAACAATTGTATTTATGTACAATTTGATTAGAGGTTTTAATGTACTCTGACAGACATATATCTCACAATTTTAACTTACGACTGCATGGACGAGTTCTTATGATATTATAATTTTTAGGTTTTAACCAAATATCTTCTGGGGTAAATAGGCACATTAACTTATTTTTATAAGTTAGTAAAATATGGCTTGTGGTTTCTTAAAAATTTGCTGTCATAGAAGTACTCTATGTTTTATTCCTTTTTCTCATTGAATTTAGGAGGACTTCAAAGTAGATTGAAATAGGTATCTATCTATCTATCTAATATCTTGTTTAAAAGATAATTTCATTTTAAAGTACATAACTTAAGATAGTTTCAACAGTTGTAGTTAAAGTTTGATTCCTTTAAAAATATTTTTCACTATCCACCTAAAGCTAACAACATTTGTCAAAGCTAGAAACATTGCTTAAGTCTTTACTAACATGGGTATAAAGTCCATTTGTTGAATGTTGACTAGAGGTATTATCTAGTATTTTAAAAGATCACAGAAGAAAGAAAAGTTGTCAGAGTTGAAATCCTAGTTTTGATCTTAGAAATGACCATGGTGTCATGACATATCCAACACAGCAGCATCATAATTTTGACAGCATTTGAAATTCTGGGGGTGTCTCAGTGCCCAGAAAGTTTCCTTAAGGGAAGTTCATGTATTTGTGACTCCCTCTAGTGGATCACTCTCTCAACTCTACACTAGGCAATGTTCTCCATATTAAATTCATGTGACATTAAACATTCAGATGTCTTTGTTTTCATGGCGAGGATCTGATTCCCTTCTCATGGACAGTCTGAATGTGTCTGTGTGTGTCTCCAGTCATTATCACACATTTTGCAACATATCTTTTCCAAGATTTTGTTTCATACTGAGGTTGCTGATAATCATATCTATTTATATGTGCAATTAATGTTAATCCATTAGCAGATGGAACATTCTCTTTTTTTCTGTGCCACAAACCTCTTTTCCCAGATTTTCATTTACATGGCAATGTTCTGGAAATGTTTGCAGTTTGCCTGAATTATTATTTAATTATATTTCAGGTACCACCAAGGTAAATCTTGTAAAGATCCCTTCAACTGCTTCCAGTCCTCGGGACACTGCTCTGGCAGCTGTTATCTGCAGTGCCCTTGCAACAGTGCTCCTGGCTCTTCTCATCCTTTGTGTTATCTATTGCAAGAGGCAGTTCATGGAGAAGAAACCAAGCTGTGAGTTCCCAATTATTACTGTGTATTTGTGATAATTATAGAGTGCTATTAGTTTGGCAGATCTCTCTGTAGGTAAATAAATGAAATGCCTACATTTTTCAAGCAAGTTTAGCATTGAGATGGTCAATACAGCAGAGCCCAGGACTCCATCCACGCTTGCCAGCCCAGTGTGGAAGTTCCAGCTGCTACTGAGAAAATGCTGTGTAAATGCCCAGAAATACTTCAATTGCATCAACTGCATGCCATACTCTGCTAGATGCTGCACAGATACATTTGGACCATTCATGATCCAAGTTGGGACATTGCAGAGTTGCAATGCCAATGTGGAAATACCAGTTTGAAAGATCTGTGCATCAAATGCTATTGTGAAACACAGATTAGGTCATCAAGATAATGAATGTGGCCAGTGTAGATGAGAGATTTATCCTTAACAGTTTTGATTTTATGGGCATATTCAAGATGAATTAAATGCCTAAGACAGATTCGTAAATTTCTTTTAAATCCTTAACAGCTCATCAATGTAATTTGTTTATAATAAACATTTTTCTGCCTCTTAATTTAAATTAAGAAAGAAAAAAGTGAAAAGCACTCTAGTTCCCATTTATAGTTTTATAAAACTTTTATTAAAATATGTTTATAGCATCTAATGAGCCATGGATGCCACACAAGAATAATATCTAGGACAAATTGATGTTATTGCTGCTTTCAGTGCAAGCAGAAATAGAAAGGTTTAGAGAGGCATTGTAAGAATTGTTCCTAACCTAGAATTTGCTTTACAGCATGAGTTTTGAGAAATTCTGGCACGGTGAGTTCAAGCTTCATTTAGTGAAGTGTAGTAACTTGTTTGCCTTGGCCTACAACTATAGAGATTAAAGGAAGTCTGCTGTTAATATAAAGCTCTTCAAGATAATATAAACAAAATCTCAGTGGCTGAAAGCTGACTCTGGAAAATTTCAGACGGGAATCACTGAGAATCGTTAAACACTGCAAAAATGTAACAGTGAATAAGATATACTCTCAAATCATCAAAATGAGAGCAGATGTCTTCCTAGAAGAGGCTGCAGTTGAACCAGCTGTTTTGGGGTTTGTTGCAAAATCTGTGGTTAACATTATAGAATGCCACATGGTCACTGTGGATCTTTCAATTGGGAAATGTATGGACGTACTTCATAGCATGACAATTCCACATTCTGTGAAGATAGAGGGCTCTGAGCATAACACTTACTAACATAGGTTTTTATTCACTTTGTTCACAGGGTCTCTGAGGTCACAAGACATTCACTACAATGGCTCTGAATTATCATGTTTTGATAGACCACGGCTAAATGAATATGACCACAGAACATGTTGCCAGTGCCAAAGAAGTACATCACAGACATGTGGTATGTTAGGCCTGCCGAAAGGTGACTTTATTTTATCTAACAACTTGAGTTGTGACAATTAAATTTAACTGCAGAGGTAATACTGTCAAACTACCTGTTATCCTGGCTAATTTCTTTATAAGCAGAAAGGATTTTCAAGTAGCTATTTGGGGGGTTTTGTTTTTTCCTGTATTCATTTCAGTGACTTCAATTGAAAAAAAAATTAGAATGTCTATCTCATTTCTTTCTGTTAAAAATAGCACTGCATCTGACTTTGAGACTTAAATTAGTGTGAAGGCTTCACCAGAGAGTATCTAAGAACATGATATGAATGCTAAAGGACATTAACAACCTGGACAATTCAAATAATTGCCATTTTGTGAAGTTGTATCAGAACAGATGCAGTTATTACATTAGGAAATACATAGTTTAACACAAAAGCATAGGCTTAAATATCATTCTGTTAGCTTGACTCAGAATGCTCCTACTTACATGTATTCAACTGAGAAGAAAATTAATTTAAAAAACAGATACTCATGACTGGCTTCTGTACTACTCCTGGAGGAAGGACTTGGCTTTTATAAATAATTCAATTTTAAAGGAATTAAGAACCTTTTTTTACAGCAAGAAATCTCTTTCCTCAATCCATGTATTAAAACGTAACTGGCAAACTAATACTCAAGCTTGAAAAAGAACAGAGATTAAGTTTATACAGAGCTTTGACAGTTTTAACACTATTAAATTAATTTTCATTCCTTAGGACCAGTTCACTTGATTCCCTCACTTTGCTGTGATGAAACCTGTAGCATGGAGCACAGCAGCCACAGTTGTGCTTTCCACTCACAGACCACGCTTAATGAAAGGTAACTTAGTTTTAAAAATGTGTATTAAACATGAAGTATTTTTTTATGGAGTCAAATTAATATTTATACAGAGACAACAGCTGCTTGAAATGGAATGAGGGATTTTGATGAACTGTAGCCATATCATCCCATGCTGTGCAAGAACAGGTTTATGGTGAAAAAATTAAGTATTACTTAGTAAATGCTGACTTGTTAGATGGGTTTCTCTGAAGAAGTGGCTTCTCTGACAAGCAGATAATCTTCCTTTTACTCTGTGGCATCTTAGAGGCTTCAGCCACCCCCTCTTCTGCTAATGGTTGGCAAGTTGCTGCATAAACCCGTGAATCTGGGGGGACTGAGGTACAGTTCACAAGTGGCATGAAGAATTTTTTTTTTAGGACCTCTTTAGGACTGCAAGATTTGAAATACCTATTATTTCTCAATTCTAGCAGATTTTAACCTTTATTTTCTCCTGATCAGCTGCGTATAAGTGCAGTAGTAGAGTTGTTATTTTTACAGCAGGGCCATGAGCTAAATATATAAAATTTATGGTGTCCTTCAGAGTTTCCTGGTTACAGATTTTAACACAGGATGTATTTATTTCTTTTAGCTAGAATAATTTTCCATATAAGGTTTAAATTGGTCTTGAGCTGTTTTGTTCTTATGGCCACACGTAACTAAAAATGTAGAGACAGCTTCTTCATAAGTATTGTTTGTGCAAGGTGACTGAGCGACCTAAGTACAAATATCTAAGCTTTCTATAAAAACTTGTTTAAATGCCAACAAGCTTGAGTCATCCTTGTATACCACCGAGGCTGACAAATTGAGAGTTGTGTACTTTTTGAGGAATCTTTTGGTTAAGGCTTTAAAAATAACTGTAATATCCATGCTATGTGGACATCAAAGATCCTGTGGTTCCTTCCAGTAGAAATGGAGTTTGTGCCAATTTCCTTTGCCAGAATAATGTATTTCCTTCAATTGTGGTGCAATGTCCTGACTTTTGGCCTCATCTCTGAAAATGCTTTGTGTGTATATCAAAGCTATTAAAGCATCATGTTTTGGAAATGAGTAAGGCTGCTTAAAATCTGTTATAGGCATGTTAATGTGGGATGAGTTTTGTCGTGCTGCATATCAGACTTAATATAGCCTTTGCATTTTTATAAATCTGAAGACTTTTTTTGGAAATAAAATATATTGTTATAACTTTCTGGTTTTGTTAATACTTACTTTGGTGTATACATAGTGAAAAACACTACTGGACTTTTAACAGTATTTGGCACATGTCACTATTATCATGCACTTTAAATACACTTCAGGTAGGTAATACTGAGTTTCCACTTCTACTTTCTTCCACTTTCCATAAAATAAAAATAATACTTGTCCTTCTTTAATATTATGTCCTTTCCATGGGAAAGAGAATAAGAGAAAAACTTTTCTTTTCACATTTTGAGGACTAGACAAGAACAAATTGGAAAATCTGAAGTGAATGCATTTTCAGGTTTAAAGCAAACACAAAGTTTCAAGCAGTCTTGTTGCCTGTTCCATTCTCCCAGTCTGAAGCCACTTTACTTCTTTTACTTCTATTAGATATTTGTCTATCTAGGGTTTGGGAAAAAAAAAAAAAAACAAAAAACAACCAAACCCCTGCTTAGTGTTGGAGATTTCAGAGTCTGCCCAACCATCTTTGTTGCTGCACTTTGAGCCTGCTATATCTTGTCTTAATACTCCCCTCCTCATGCAGTGAGAAAAACCAAATTCCTTCTTCTTTGTGACAGTGTTTGTATCTGAACACTACAATAGTATTTTTTGTCACATTTCTGACCATAAACAACCCCAACTGCAGTTCACATTTTCTGGAATCCTGGATTCACTGTGTGAAGTAATGTTCACCAGAGCTTTTGTCATTTCCAGACAAGGAACAAACTGTTTTCCTTCTCAATAGAATTTTCTTGTACAGGATGTCTCTAGAGTATTAATATAACCCTGTTAAACCTTCTTGAAATACCTAAAATTACAAATTACAGTAATTACAATACTGATAATATTTTCTGGAATGCTTTGTAAATCATGTGCCTTTTATCCTTCTGCAGAGCTTCTGATTCTGTTGGAGAAATGATTCCTGCTTTCCTTGGTTCTCTGTCACACTCTGCCTGTGGAGACATTCCAGATGCTTGGCCACTAATGCAAAACTCAGCTTGTGACAGCATTTCTGTCTGTGAATCATATTCAGAACTGGCTGGAGGATCTGCAAAATCCTGCAGCCCTGAGACTGAAAATGCAGCCACTGTTGAATTGGATAATAACCAGGAACTAAGTGGAGTACTTCTTTCAGCTGAGGCTCTTGATGGAAATGTTGCAAAGTCCTTTGAAATCTCCGAACATAGAACACGCATAGAAGTTTCATCACTTCAGAACTCGGTGACTGCTGAAACCCAGCCAAAGACAAAGTGTAATGGAACAACAAATGACTCTACAGACTGATAAAGAGGTAAAAAACATAACTACAAAGGAGTGAGAATGAGTGCTCCAGGCACATAGAGCTAGATAAAAATAGAATTCTAAGAAGTTGTAGGGTTATATTTCTCCATAGGTTACACCTAGCTATTGCTGAAATAAATTAAACCTCCACAAGAGATCCAGCAGTTTCACATTTTTAAATCATTAACTGAATTTGAAAGGTGTAATTATGAAAACTGTGGTGTTGAAATAATATTAACCAGAATACAGGGGTAAGTCTGTACACCAGTCAGCTTTTATCAAGGAATTTTTTCATTAAATTTCAAGGGAAAAATTCAGATTAATAGCCTTATGACTAAACCCTGTGAGGCTAGCCTTTCTTTATGAGGGAGAACTGAGGAATTTGCTTTTCTTATTGCAAACAAAGCATAAAAGTCATAGAAGTGTTCATCTAAAAATATTTACAAAGCCTTTCAGAGGAGTTACTGCATTAGAAGTAGAAACAGAAGAGAATCTCAAATGCCTTGTAATGCTGCTTATATTCCCATGTCATCAGATAAAACGTAAGTTTGTCTGTAAAATGCAATTTAATCTATAAAAGCTCAAGAAAAGGCAGGTCTGAGGTCAAAATGCAGAGGTGATAAACAATTATCTCAGCTATGTAACAGTGGAACTGTCACAAAAAGTCACTCTGCTACTGATTCATCATTATATCTTTTTGAATATTAGCTATGCTCCATATTTTAAAAATGGAATTTTCTACTCTTGGAAGTAACCTGGAGCCTCAAGTAACTAATCTGTGAAAGGATCCCAAATTATGGCCTGAGTGCTGATGACAAGCTGTGGTGTTACTCCAGGCTTATGCAGGCTGGGGCTGGAAAGCTGAAACAGTCTCCTGTGCATGAACTCAGAGGCAGGAACACAAGAAGTTGCCACTAATATGCACCAAACTTAATTAAGAAAATTATGCTATCTGTAATTATGAAAATTTTGGGCCATCTGCAGAAATAAAACTACATTCCTTTGATCCTCTTCCATTTGGTTTGCATGCCACTTTTGTGTTATTTCTAAATATGAAGTAGAAAGTAATTAGTATTTAGCAAAAAACACGCGTATTCCGAAAACAAGTAAGTGCAACAGTTTAATTGTAAATCCGGCCTTAATTGTTCAGGTGACATTGTCAAGAGGAGGAAAGGGAAGGGAACTGTTAAATCAATAATTGCTTTGCTGTTGACTTCAGTGGAACCTGTCACCCTGAAAACCTGCCGCTGTCACTGGCAGTACCAGCCTTATCCAGGCGGCACACACTTCTCCCGATGTATTATTTACAGTATCAAGCTTTGTCTGTGGCAGTGCTGGGCACTCCCTGCCCGCGGGTCAGACAGCAGCACTGACACTTTCATTTTCCTGTGTGCCCAGTCTCACTCAGTGACAGTCGAGTTCTCTGGCTGTGCCTGGGAAGGGACAGCGACCTGGGCACGACTGCAGATACCAACACTGCTAGTTCCCAGCTCTCTTGATGTTGTAAGGGAATGCATTTCTGTATTAACACGATTTTAAAAATCAGAAGTTTGTGGGTGTTTTCCCACTAAACCGTGCATCAACTTCAGAGGTATGCGATTAATATTATTTAAGAGGTTTCTTAGATCAAAAGAATCACAGAATTTCAAAATATGACTACAAAAATTAGCTTTTATTTCACTATACTTGTTATGGTACATGAACTGTAAATTTTCTTATTGATTCCTATTTGTATGGAATATTTTTTCTAGCACCTCAAAATCCTGTATGCTTTGATAGTTTTCTGCTATCTTCTATTACTACTGAGATTTGTGTATAATTTTGAATAATCAAGTTCTTCGGGAAGGTTAAGTTTTTCTTCATTTTTTTCCTTTAATAGACCCCACTAATTCATTTTGTACAATTTCTCCACATTCAGACTCTACAGTGCATCATTATGTGTGCATTTTTGGCAGAGAAATTTCAGTAGTGTTCACAGGACAGGACCAGGACTAGGCTTACCTGAGATGTATTTTCAGGATGAACACTGGCCAGCTGTAGAACTCCAAGAAAATTATTTCATCTTAGTCTATACCTTTTTTCCCATTTTCCCTTCATCTTTCATGTCTTTTTAAAATATTTTGAGGGAAGGATGGTCTTTGTGCTGCCTGTGGATGTATTACAGTCTTGCATAGGTCAATGTTTTATTATTATATTTCAAAGGAAATAATACCATGAAATCAGAATACAGCATATTTTTATATGTGTACACGCAATTCTAAGCTTTTTTATGTGGGTTTTAATACAGATTTGATCTTCAGGTCTAAGTGAATTTTTACAGCAAGCAAGTAAATATACCTCTACTCTTTTAGTGTTTAGTCAAATACAGAAGTACATACAAGTTTCTTATTAATTTATGTAAGCACTCTCCTGTCACTTTTTTTTAGGGACCGAAGCTGTGTCTCTCAGCACTAAAGCTGAATGCTTCCCTTATGTTCCCCTGCTGATTCTCATCAAACATAGTCTGGTCTTCAGTGCTGCACGGTTCCCAAACCAGCTGGAACAAAAGGGCATCATTTCACACCTTCTGAGCAGATGTGTCTGAGCTGTAGCAGCTGTGAAGTGAAACTTCGAGGAGCATCCTCTGAGGACCCTGAAAGTGCATTTATGACCTTTTGCATCTCTTCTTCTTTCCCCCCACAGAGTCTCAAAATGTCTTATGGAGTGAGCTTAATAGTGTATGCAAATACAGCAAGAAATACAAATGCTTCAGTTTGTTTAGGGGGGGTCACTTAAATATGGCTACAGATGTCAGAAGATGTGGGACAACACAGTGCCAGTTACTCTGCCTGCAGATTTGTGCATGCATTAGGATTTTTTTTTTCTGCTGGTTCTAATTTTAAATAATATTCCTACTATTGAAGGACATAAAAAAAAAAAAACATTTCTATTTATGCAAGGACCACCTGTTATAAAACTGAAGCTTTTATTATGTATTACATTGTAGTCAATAAGCTAGTTTGGGGGGGTTAAAGAATTAGCATGTTACAGTATGTATGGTTGAAGTCACCTCCATCCAATTATTACATTTTTGAGAGGTGGCATTGTTCTGTTAAATGTAGCAGGAGATTAGCTTTAAATTAGATTTAGTTTAATGAAGGTCAGACATATAGATAAGTTTAATTAGTAGTCTCAGTATTGGAATACAGCACTTCTTGTTATAGCATATAATTTTGGATGTTGAAATTATTGTAATCAACTGTCAAATCAAACTGTCAGACTATAGCAGGTGTGCCATGGAACTTTTTATACAGTGAGACTGTTAGCAAGATTTTTTATTAATGCATTGTGTGCAATGGTCAAGCTACATGGTGACCTAATTCATTCACTTAGGAGTCCCTTTCATTCAAGACACTCTGTCCTTCTCACTGTAGTACTGTGTCAATTCAAATTTTCCACACAAAATATAAAAAGCAGTTTGCGTTATCACATCCGTTAATACCATTTTTTTTCAGCCATTTTCATCCCTAAAATAGTTTTTGTTTCTCTGGATAATCCCAGTAACCTCTACTGATTCATTCCACTCAACAGGCTCACACTTGCCAGTGATGAACTCTAGCAATTATTCCTTAAAGTACCCAATGTGCCTTGACTAAAGCAAAGCAATCAGCAAAACAGATTCAAATTTGCAATAAATATTACTCATCTTTCCACACACGGTTTGTGTGGCAATGGAAATGTTGAGACAGTATTCAGAATGCATTATGGAAAAAGGCATTTGCTTTGAAGCACACAGAAGGTTGGACCTTCACAAGAACAGCTAAAAACAGTACAGGCAGCCATGGCAGGGAGATGCTCCAGCTCTTTCCCAGTGAGATTATTTATTTGTGCAAAAGCCATGAATAACAGTTCCCAGATCCAAACCAAAGTGAACAAGTTACCCAAGTGATTTTTTTGCTGTTGTTTGGTTTGGTGTTTCAAGTAGCAGATACACCTTTTGGTCACTGATGGAATACTAAGCAGTCATACAGTACAATTACTCAGATAAATACTTTCACAAATATATTTAAATATGAGTAGTTTTGAATAATTTCTTTGTATACTTTCATACATTTAAGAAGTTACAAAACATATTTTTCACTACATGTGCATGAAGAGATGTGTGCTTCTTTGTATATACTTTGTAAATAGAAAAAATATCCAATGTGCATTTCAGTATATGGCAAAATATTTTTAGAACATACAGAAATTTAACTTTTCACTAACAACAGTTCTTGAAAAAGCGATGTTCAAAAATTTTGCCAGCATCTGCCACAGTATGTTTTCTCATTGGAATTTAAACTTTGTATAATTGTTTTTGTCCAGCAACCCTAGAGAAAGATACTCTTTTTTTTTTAATGAGTGACAGCTTGAGAGCAAATTGGGAGGAGAAAATTAGGAGTGTTTTTTAAATATATGTGTATATTTTGTATATACTTTTTTTCTTAATTTAACCAAATTGGTCTTTTGTATATTGCCTGTGGCAAGCAATGTTGTACATGCCAATAGGAAACACACACTACCACTGCATTTAGCCTGCCCACATGTCATGTCTAGGGACTTACAGTGCTCTTTTAAATAGTCCTTTAACAAATGTAAATTAAAATCTTGTATAAATTGTTTTGTAATACTTTTTCTACTTGTGAATAAAACATTACGTCAACCAGTCTTGGTTTGTTGACTTCAAATTAATAATAGCATTCTATACAAATTTAGTGATCAATTCTTCTAATTATTTTAGAATTCCATAATGGTGTAATTGTATTAAAGTTATGGTAGAATTTGCATCTTTGTCTTGAGCTGTTTGCTGTTTAGCAGTAACATCATTCTTCAAGCAGGAGAACCCTGAAGAAGCAGTAAGTTAACATCAATGCTTAAAATGGTAGTGCTTCAAAACTGCTTAAAAATTCTGCTTCTCAAGACACAGGGGGAAAAAATCTGGTAAGCACCACAGATTGCTGTCTTTATCATGTCTTAGAAAGAGAACCTGCTGCTCCACACAAGTAGGCTGTTTCAGACAAGACTGATAAGTAAATGAGAGGAGCTGTATTTTTGAAGCAGGATTGGAGTCATGGCCCCAATTTAAATGATTAAGAAAGGAATGGCACGGTCTGACTGACAAGAGTGGAAGGAAGACTGAGAAGGAAGAGTACTTTGATAATTGCATAAAATTGGTCCTTATGATAAAGCCATAAGCAGTGACTGGAAACTGAATCCAGATAGGGACGGCAGATAACAAAGCCAGTGTACTTGTGCTGGAGTGTGGGAGCACTGTTGGTTTTTGGGAGGAAAGGTTGGGGGAAACTCAAAACCTGCTCTGCCCCTGTCGCTGATTTAGTCAAGCAAATTTCACATTGGTTCTTCTCGGTGTATTGCTGTTATTTCTATGGTCCTTGAAGTACATAATTCAGAGCTTAACTGGGCATCCCCTGCCCAGAACAGCAAGGACTCCTTAAAGCCCTCTGCCCACGTGGTCACCCCTGAGCAGCCTCCTGCTCGTTTTCTGCTGTGACTGCCACAGGTGGCAGCAGCTCCCGTGCCCAGCCCACCTGAGGGACCTGGGAGTTCACCTGGAGGTCTGCGAGTCTGCACAGCAGCCCGGGGCATGTCTGGGAGGTCACTCAGTGCCAAGACTGGGAGCTGCATGACTCCAGCACTGCCAGGATTGCAATGGAGTGCCCCTCCAAAATTTAAAAAAAAATAAATAGGAACAGAAAACCAGATATTTATTCTATCTGCAACCAAGTACAACTCAGAACATGTGATATATATGACCACAAAACTTGCATAGACATTTGCTCATACCAATTACTACATAAATGTCATTAACAAGGCTGCAATTTTCCAGCCAAACTTTCCAAAAGGTCTGCAAAAAAACCCACCCACCCCAAAATCTTTTCCCTGCTGGCATTGCTATTCAGTACAACAGTATTTCCTGCCTTTTCTACAAGGTAGACCAAGCCCTTAATCCAGTGCTCCTCATCCTACCAGGAGTTTGAGATCACATGGCTTTTTCCTTTGTTGTGGGCTCTTCGAGGGCCTTGGGTTTGCATTCCTATGAAGTCCCTCCAAGCAACAACCTTCATGCATTAAATTAATCCTCTCACTGTCTTTGGTGATGGAGGTTTAGATCGCTACCTGCAGCACATTCCAGCGCAGACACTGCTGCTTTGTTTTGCCCTTTGTAAAAAGGGGGATTGAAGGGGAGTGCAGTGTTTTATCAGGCACAGAGCAAGCTGAGGCTGGGCACTGCAGAGCAGAGCCACACAATGCACACTTTGTGCTGGCAGGGTGCAATTTAATCCATATTTAGTCTTGGCCTGAGCGATGGTAAAACCCACTTGCTCTTCACATAGCAGCACATGAGCCATTTCGATTATGTCCGATAAGGTAGCGCTTTCAACAGGATAAAAATAAGAGTGGGTGGATTTGCCGGGCAGCCTGCTGGTTTCCACAACAGCAGTGAATGATGGGATTAGAGGAAATGTTTTCTAATAGCCTACTGGCGGAGAGGGTGGCAGATTGGGGGCACACTGAGGCTTCTACACAGCACCACAGCTTCAACAGCAGGGTCAGACAAGTAGGACTGAGGGGGTTTTCCCATCATTTGATTTTCTAAATCCTTATCACCGTTAGATTATTTTCTTTTTCTTTCTTTTTT
>VZRO01002888.1:120987-204390 GCA_013397915.1 Daphoenositta chrysoptera
TTTTTTTTTTTTTTTGGTTGACCTGACAAAGGGAGATTTGGCTTGTTCAAAATGTTATCAATTACCTTTTTCCAAAGCAGACAAAAAGAGAAGGCAGCTTTTAGAAAGTGCTTCCCCTGAGCCTCAGTCTTTGTGGAGTTTTCCATCTCTTCTGCCCAGGTCTCAGTCTCAGTTTATGGATGGACAATTCACATGCTATTTAGTATGCAAAAATTCCCCTAAGTATAGCAGATAATATACCAAAATCTGGTTGTAACCAACAGTGTAAGGGAGGGCACCAATTTGCAGCTTAGTAAAAATTAAACTATTGGGATTCCAGAGATCATTTTGATTTGCCTCAGGTCTGTATCAGACAGTTGATTGGAACATAATTATAAACATACATAAATACAGAATGTGTACAAAATAATAAACTTGTCACCTTGCACATGACCTGAGGCAGGGCATTGTCCAGGTCAGTTACCAATTTTATTTCTAAGTCCTTAAACTTGAGGATATTACAGAACACTGTGGACCGGTTCAGGGGAGACCTGTACACAAACCAAGCACTTACTCTGCATGTGGCAGAGATTACAAAATGAAATGAGAACATTAAAAAAAGAAAATACTAAAGGTTCTGTTTCAATTTTTTAAATGCCTTTCAGCCCAGGCAAGTGCCCTAGACATTTCATAGGCCAATATGGGAGCCTTAGGGGAGGGGGAAAGTTCCTATAAAGACCTACAGCCAGTCCGCTGTGGCTCCCTTCCGGGCCTTAGAGAGCGCCCCGCTGGAATATTCATGGAGTGGATGCAGCCTCTCTGCCAGGGTCGGTGGCTCCGGGGGCCCTGCCTGGCCCCGCCGGAGGAGCCAAGAGTGAAGCAGCTGCTGCTCCTAAGCTGGAGGGGATCTCCTGGTGTTTGTGATGGGGATGTCCTGTGCCTGCACGTGCCTGTGCTTCCACACAGTGGGTGTTCCACAGACCAATATCCAACAAAACAGCAGCAGCAGAGGTTATTCGTTAACAAAATAAGAGTAATGAGAAAAGGATATCTAGCTTTTAGTGCACTAAAAATAGAGCAAAACGGGCCATTATGTTACAAAACATATTTTAAAAGCCAAAGTAAAGCACTGGTCTACAGCCACCTTACTTCTCTAACTTCGTGTTCACCTAAACACACATAAACTCTGCATCAGCCCAAAGCAAAATGAGGCAGATCTGGAAACAGCAGAGTACCAGCATTTACCACGCCAGTTTTGTCCCTACGTTGCAAATGTGCTTTCTTGCATATTTATGTTGATTCCTGCAACATCAGGTAGCTGAGTTTCACCTGAACAAATTCAGCAGCAAATATCAGTTTGGCCATTTGTTGTCTCTCTGCTGGAAGAGTAAAAAAAAAGTTTTTGATCAGCCTGGTGCTGGTTTATGTTGTCAGATACAACAGTAGTTGTGTTCCTTTTTCAGAGTTTAGGCTTTATTAAACCTTATCCCTATGGACATTCCACAATTGCAGTTAAGGGGACACTGCACCTGTGCAAGAGTGAGAGTATCTTTCTAAGATACCAAAACAGACCCATAACATTCCAGCAAATAACACTTACATTTTGTCAAAGTTCATCACACTTTTTTGGTTATTTTGAGACTACAAAGAGACAAAAATCCTTCACTGAAAAAAATCATATGCCTTGACAAAATACTGTGAAAATTCACATAAGGAATTTTTCTCTGGGAAGGTTTGTGCAGCTACTCTCCATCTTAAACCTTCAATGTACTGAAATCCTCAATTCAAGCTGTACCTTTAAAAATACTTTAAACTTTGGAGGATCTGTTGCTTACTCAAGGAGGACTAATCAATTTATCAATTTTTTATGGGCAAGAACTACCTCAAAGTTATCTTCATACACTGTTTTTAAACTGGCAGAACAGATGGACTCAGTCAGAAGCGACCCTAAATATTTTAAGTGTTTTAAAATGTCTATTATATTGATGGGTTAATAGAAGCAGGCCCCGTGGGTTCAGGCCTCTCATTAATAATGAGAGAGGCTGTGAGATCTGCAGGGGAGAGCTCAAGAATGCCATAAATTACATCTCCTGTGGCTTTCAACAACAAATAGATAGCGTTGGATCCTACTCAAGGTGTTGGCAAGTGCTGTAGTAGGGATTCCTGAAAAATATCTGAGTGCCAGATGATGTTTCCTAATACACAGTGTCACTGAGGAGGGCTTGTTGCATTTATGGCCCAGATGCTTTCCTAGAGAAGAAATGTTTTTATTGCCTTTCTGCAGTGAGTGGGCTCTGGGCAGTGGGGGCAGCAGCAAGAGCTGCAGGAGGCCGGGGAGAACAGGGGGCAGCGCTGGCACCTCCAGCAGACACTGCAGCCTCTTGCAGCTGATTCCCTCTGCAGGTCTCCTAGATGGGCAGAGATTAGCTGTAAAAGTGCTTGGAAGCCTAAAAATCCCCAAAGATGCAATACTCCATCTTCTGCAGATGTATCAGTGTTGTAACTGCAGCAGCTGAGAGAGGTAAGTAAATAGAAATTATTATCATCTGTTAGCTGAGGGGGTGAACCATAAACAACTGAACGTTTTGGACTCAAGTCGTCCTTGGATCTGCTTTCTAATGTTTGCTTTTCATCCAGTTAAAGTCTACAGCTGCTGCAGCTCCTCTGAGGACGCTCCTGCAGTTCTTACCTGATCTTAGGGAGCGGAAATTGTCTTTCAGTTTGGCCCTGTCATACTCCATGCTGCAAGAGCTGGAGGGTTTAAATGCCTGACAATCTCTGTTCTTTTCTTAATTACCTCAGGTTTCGGACAGAACAAAACAAAACAAAAGAAAAAAGACTGTATTCAGATTTTGCCAACCTTCTATTACATTTTCTCATGGAAAAGAAAGGCAGATATCCTGATGCCACCCAGAAGATGGGCCTGGAATCAGCTTCATGCTGTTACTGCTGCTCTGCCCCCTGGCCCAGTAACTGGGTCAGAAAAGAAAAAACAAACCCACATCTTTGACCAGATCAACCCCAACCCACACCAGCAACCCATTCTTTAAAAGTCTGCTATTGAACCACTGCCTGTGGGTAGTTCAAACAAAAGAAAACAAAAAGGGGAAAAAAGAGACAGGAGAAAAAAAAAAACTGCATAAAAGTTTTACTGCAGCATCATTCAGCAAAATTCCCATTTGTGTATTAAAAGCTTAGTTAAATAACCCTGGGCTGCATGGGAAAACAAGTAGGAAAGAAAACTCTTCTAATTCTCTAGAATTACCCTGCCCATCAATCATACCAGGAATTTTATCTTCTTAGTCTTCATAAAAAATCCATTTTGTGAAGAAGTCATGCTGTATTTATCCCTTTTTCTTGACACAAGAGGATTTGTCCTCCCCATCCCCTGCCCCATGTCAGAAACAGTAACACACGACACTCACACTGAAGATCCTTTCCACTCAGGAAAGGAATGTCTCTCTCTCTTATCCCCTCTCCTCCTGCTGTTTTATGGCTCTTTCCTATCTGTCTGCCTTATTTATCACTACTGCAATTTTCAGGTACTTGTTTGTCTGCTTTCCTTCAGGTCTGTGTTTCCCATTCTCCTCAACTGCCTGGTCTGATCCCCTTCTGCCACTGGAAAACAGAATTGGGGGTTTAATTTCATTAATTTGGAAGATGTAACACATGCACAAGGCAAACCTTGCTTTTAGAAAGGCACAGAGAGATCACATTCAAAGCCAATCTGCCCACGGATTTATTTGGCTGGATTGCTATCTGTGGACAGCTGCTTCTGAAATGGAAGGTAATGGTAAAGTACTTAAAATGGTGATTTTAAGTGCATGCCCTGATCGGGATTTTTCTGCAAGAACCCTCCATGAGAGAAAGAACCCTCCAAGAACCCCCATGTCCTCCATGGGGACAAGGAGCTGGTCACAGCATAGAGACAGAGATATCCATGACAGTGTTTAAAAATTGCTGGTAAAAAGACTTGCCCTCAGGTGCTGCAAAAAAATTATCTATAGAAAAGATTACAGGCAGGACAGTGGGAAGTGTGTTGGTTTAAACTGACTGGAAACACAAAGCTGCCCTCTTTTTTGGCCTGGAACAGTCACTTTCTCTTCCCTGAGATAATCTTACCACAAAATACTATAGCAAAATAAATAATCCTTCATATCAGATCTGCTTTGCACACCTGGTATTCGACTCAATTTCCTAAATGGGTGAGTCAAAGCAGGTTGGGCTGACCTGTTGGTTGAGACACAGCAGGGCATTCTCTCCTGTGCTCTTAGGCTGGTGGAAAACAACACCAAAGAGCAAAGGAGTTACTGCAGAAAGGATGGCACAGTTAAATTAGTCTCCTGCTTAGAACTGCTAATTATAAATCAGCCCAAATCACATCCAAGTTATTTGTTTATACTCGGTTCAACAGAAATTGTTTTAACACCAATGTTTTAAAACACTTCAAAAACTTAAGAACAGTGAGATGGAAGAACTGGAAAAAGAATTCAATGCTGGCCAACATGGGCAAGAGTCCCCAGAGGCAGTGGGAGGGGATGCCTGGGCAAGGAAACACCTACCCACTCCCTGCAGGCTCACTGTCAGCACCCCACTCCCACCTCAGACCCTCACCTCTTCAACCTCACCCGCTATTGCTGGTGAACAGATCCAGTGTAAACGACAGAATTACATATTTTTATATTATGCCATTACAATCTTAACACTTCTACAGGAAAGAAAACTACAGGACCCTAAAATGGGGGCTTTCAGGAGCCCCTTCAGCTGCTAATCAGGGCTGGGCTCTGGCAGATCCAGTCCCTCTGCAGCTCCTAACCTGCCTCTGGCGAAGGCAGAAGTGATGCCCATGGCCATGGCTCACAGAAGCTCCTCTCTCTGTCCCTGCAGCAGCAGCAATCTGTGTTATCCTGGCATCTGCCCCTGCCTTTGCTTTTGCCAAGAGTTTTGTTGGTGTTTGCTCGAAGTCTTCCAGCGGGTGAATGGCTTTTACACAGGACACATGCACACACTGCAATGTCCTGCCGTGCTGTGACACGTGGCCTCAAAGCTGCATTTGCACTTGGTCTGTTTGGCTCTGGGTCGTTATTAGGTTATGGAGTGGGAAACTGCAAACTGGTGTTGATGAGTGAGCCTTTTTCTTAGCACTGCTCATGGACCTCCAGCAGCTGAAGAATGTGCTCCTGTCTGCAATTCATGCATCAGTTTGTGGTGTATGGAAACCCAGATTCAGGACCATCTGAAAAGGTTGCCACTACCATGTGCAAGTTCTTGCAGTGTTGCTCTGGATGGGGATTTTTGATCCCAGTTGAGGATCCATCATCTCTTTGTAACATCCACAAAGTGGGCACCAACCTGCTCCTCCTGGCTGAGACAGCTCTGTGCAGAGTCCCCAGTTCAAGCCAGGATAAAGAAGTCCCTGTTGGTACAATGCCCAGTGGGAAGGCATCAGGAAGAGACCCAAGAGGAGAAGATGATGATGCGTGAAATTGCGATTGGCCTTGTAAAGTCCAAATTCAAAGGTGATGAGCAAAGGATGGGCAAAGCTGCAGGTAGAGGAAGTGTGGATGTAAAAATTGTTGTAACAGGAATGATTTTAAAGTTAAGGAGCCCAGAATGATGTGTAAATCACATGAGCCCAGCCTCAGCCCTGAATTTGGTGCAACAGCTGGAAGGCTTCTTGGCTGTGCTTGCTCTCAGCAGAGCTACGGAACAGGAAGGTTTGTGACACCTCCCTGCAAGGAGCAGTCTGTGCTGGGCAGCTCCTGAACCACCCGGGCTGGAGCAAGGGCAGGTCACAACCCACTTGTGGCTTTTGTGACTGGGGAGGCCCTGGCAGGGCCAAGCTGCTGCTCTCCACTGTCACAGAAGCGATCCCTTTTACCCCACACATCCCTATGGCATTTGTTCACAGGCTGCATTAGCCCACTGGGAGTTGCTCATGGCTCAGCCCAGCAGCTTCAGGCGCCCTGAGGCAGCTTGTGGCTGGAGATGGGGCTCTGGATACTGGGATAGATCCCCCAAGGGCCACAGAGAGGCATAAAAGCAGTACTGGGGAGGGGGCTGGGTCCCTTGTCACACCAATGCTCCTTTTATGCTTTAATTAAGCAAAAGCAAAGGCTCAGGCTGACCTGGACAAGGAGGGGGAATTCCAAAGAGTACAGAAATCTGGTGTAGCTGGCAGCCAACTCGGTGCAGCACTGAGGAGTGCAAACCAGGGGAAAGTGAAACATATTCATCAGCAATGCCAAAGGGGAAGGAGAGACAAGATGCAAAGCAGGATGTACAAAAAAGGTCCCAGAAAAGAGTAAAATTTGTATCATGCCATCTGGGATCGTATGAAGACAGTGACCATGGGCTCTCTCTCTATAAATGCTTCTGAAAGCAGTTCTTAAGTCTAGGTCAGGTATGCAGGTGATTTACATGTTTCCAGTCAAAATAAAAGATCTCAGCATTTTCTTGGCGGGCCTCAGCAAGGTTTAATTCCCTCTATAGAGCTTTTTGAATTCCTTTTTAGAAGAGCACAGCTGTGCTGTACACATTTCGGTTCAAACCAACCCATAAGAACACACTTCCCAATCCCGGAGTTCAGAAAGGCAGCTGAGGATGTGACTGGAGCGCCTGCCTGCAGCAGCTTCACCAGGACCACTGTGGCTCTGTTGGGACCAGCTTGCTGTAATGGACCTTTAATTACCTCCTCCTTTGCTGGCTGAGCCCACCTCAAGGATCTGAGTGTGGAACTCAGACCTGGAACTGTGATTTAAATACTGTAAACTTCCAGCTGAGCTAGCCAACAACCACTGTCATTTCAGCATCCCTTTTCTGGGAGACAGAGAAGAGGCATGCTAGACTCAGGCCAACAGGAAAAGCCATGGGAGGCATAAACACTCGGGACATTGACACTGTGGCTGTGCTGCTGAGCAGGAGCTGGGCCGACCCCCAGGGACAGCCCTCTTGTAGAAAATCCACCAATTATCAACAACTTCATCCCCTCAGTGTCACCAATGCCCAGTTTTATATGGACATCTTCCAGTCCCTGCAGGAGGGGTAGCAGTTCAGCAGCCCCCATTATGATGATCCTGAAAGTGGAATGAGATGTGGAGGCTGCTGCCAAACACCCCAGAGCTCCTGAAGAGTAAGAAAATACCAGTTTGGCTGCCACAGGCCCTGCCAAGAGATGTTACAAGCCCCAGATGACCTCTGGGCATATTAACACCTACTCTTTTCCAAACAGTGGTCACGCTGGATTCAGCACTTCCTTCTACTGTGAGCTGGTTTATGCCCATTTATATTGCTTAGAGCAGTAATAATGGAGAGAGAAGTTATATATACTCACCCCTGACAGACACTTGCCTGCCTATTAGTGTTCTGTTTGTGTTGTTTTTTAGTATAAACAGCAGTGTCCAGGAGGCTGTAGTATTTATGGTACAGGCATAGGAAAAAGGCAAATAAAAGGTGGGAGAATGAGTTGCCTGCAGAGACAGAATTTGTCTCTCCCAGCATCAGCTTCACCAACAGAATGGAAGGGCCGGAGAGCAACACCCTGTGTCCAGATGGGATAAGGGTAAGTCAGTATAAACAGGGTAGATTTATCTGGAGCATTTCCTCAGGTTTGATTTCAGGTCAGTGGAGGGTGGTAAGGAGCAGCAGCAGTACAAATGGAAGGACCCAAAACTGGCTTTGATAATTTGTCATAACAAGGAATTTTCTCCAATATGCAGAAAACAAAAACTTTTCAGCTACCCCATCATTTTCCCCAACATTCAGGAGGAAATAAAATGGAATTCTAGGATGTCAGCCAAACCACCAGCTCCAGCTCCCTATTTCTCCCATTTCCACATTCATACTGCAACTGTTATTCCAGGTCTTGATAAATAAACTATCCAGGAGCTCACTTTTAACAAAGTCTCTCAACAATCACAGAAGCCCCATGCTGACTTTGGCCCTTAAACAAGCTAGAGCTAATGCAGCATCCACACCTGTGTCCTTTAGCTGACTGAGAGCACTGATGGATCTTCTCCCACCAGCTGGAGCACCGGAGGGGCCTTTGGGTGGGCACAGTGTGAGTCCTGACATTGGTGTGCAGCCTCTCTGCTCCAGCCCAAACCCCCGGGGGAATAATGGAAAAGGACGGGCAAAGCTCAAGGGTCCTGTTTGCTTCAGCAAGTCCTGGGCTTCTGCAGAGGTTACCCTGAAGTGACCTTTTCCATAGGGTGTGGTGACCGGGGTGTGAAAAGTTCTCAGCTGGCACAAAGGCTCCCAACACACTGAGAACGAGCTATTGAAAGGGGGGTTTGTAGCTTTTACTGACCCACTTTACTTTGTAAAACTTTTTTTTTTTTTTTCCCAAAAAAAGCAGATAAAGATGGAGATGCAAGACCAGATGAGAAACAAACATAAATCAGGGAAAAAGAAAAAAAAACAGGCTATAGCAAGCGAGGCTCAGGGGCTAGACCAGCTGACAGACACTTCTGACAGAGCAAGGGAAAGGCATGGAAAACAGGACAGCTCACAAACGAAGAAACTGAATGTCAAATTAGCTATTTCCCTGTACTCAGCCAGCCTACATCAGTTTTTCATGTACATTTGAGACTGTCAGAAACAAAAAAAAACAATAAATAAAAGCTGATTTTCTTGGAAAACAGATTACAAACTGAACAGACTATTAAAACCATTTTGTCTTGGGAATTTGGCTTAAACACTAGATTAAATCAAAGATAGCTAACTTGATTAAGTAGAACAAGTTATCTAAATCCCTACTTAGAGAGAACACCGCCAGCAATTCGGCACTGTTTTGCAAAAGACCTTCAATGTTAAACAGCTTCAGCAAGAGCAATACCTACAGACACATGGCACTCCTCCATGCATGAGGGACACGTTTGCTGGGCAGGCTTCAGGGCAAGACAACAAATTAAACTTAGAGGAAATAAGAAGAAAATTTGCCATGATGGTGAGGAATCAGGTCTGATCAGAACTTACCTTGTCACCATCAGCTGAGGTTATGGACCCTAATGGCACTGCCTCTTTCTTGCAATGGCACCTCCAGTTCTTGGGGAATTGCTTCCTCAACCTCCCTGTGACAGCACAGGGAGGAAAGGCAACATATTTGTGCAAATGTTAAGAGACAATGAACTGTCATTTCAACGCTCATTTGTAATGAGTAGGATTTACTCTGGCTAGCATGAATCATTTTGATAACACATATAATTAGTTTTATAGAAGTTTTAGTATGTTATAAAAGCTGCTCTATCACTTGTGTTCCCCCAGGGCTCTCTTATAAAATGATTTTGTTACAACTGTATTCTCCTTGGAAGTGAATTGCAGACAACTGAGCACATCTGTATGTCAGAAGCATTGTAAGCCAAGGCATTCAAGGCAATTTTGATGCCTTTTTCACTTCTCAAATCCGTGTGAAGAAATGCAGCTGCCCAAAGCTGAAGACACCCCTCTGCTCCCAGGCTGTCGCTCAGCCGCCTCCACACAGCCCCTGGCTGCCCACAGCAGATGCTGCAGCTCAGCTTCCCGGGAGCTGGGATGCTGTCAAATGACCTTGGGGGAAAACACGTAACAGGAATAAATAACACAGGTCTTAATAACTTCATTTGAGCTACAGAAATTTATGCTGAATGAGGATTTGTCTCTGTGCAGGGAGCTGCAAGGTGAGTTAACTGGATTCCATCTTAGTGAGGAAGAAAAATGGGGCCGGGAGGAGTGTGCACTAAGTGAAACCAGCAAGCCCGTCTGATTTTATACACCTTTTTTATTTCATCTGTATCTTAAATACTGAAAGTAGGCTATGATTGAGCCTTGTGTCTACTTCTGAAGAGCACCATTAATAAACAGACTATTTTTAACAACTGCCCTGCTAATCTGCTGTGGGTATGTAGGAGCTTGATGAGGTTAAGAGCTGCTGCAAACATCAGCCAAACACTGGCCTCTGACCATGTTCAAGGGACAAGCACCTTCAAACACCTACCTGATAAGTTATTAATGAGGAGCAACTGCCTGCAGAGTATTGGGAGCTGCTGTCCTGTGGCCTGTCACCTACAGGGGCTCATCCATCCCGATTCAGCCCAGCTTGGCAATGCTTCACCTTCTCAGTGGATCACATTCAGGGCATTTCACCAGGGCCCAGCTTTCCCACAGCGCAGAGAAGGCAGAGGAGAAATGCTGTTTGAGCATGATACAGACTTCAGGCTGAATGGACACCAGCAGTAGCAGCTGTGGACAGGGTGGGAAGAACCTGCCATGCTGCCACTTTGCTTTTCCTCTGACATGATCACAACCCCCGGCTCATTCACAGCCCAAAGCATCCCTCCCCTCCTCCTACCCCCTGGGTCATGTTCTGGTGCGGCTGTAAGAGCAGGCGGAGAAGGAGGCCTTTGGAGGTGTCTAAGGAGTGAAGTGAAAGAGCTGTAAGGTGTCAGAGGGGCAACAGCCAAAAGGCACTTCATAAAACCCAAGATGTCCTGAAGATTAATTAAGAGCATCTTCTACAACTATTTTAATGTTGCACTACGTGATGCTGCCAATGACGCATGAATTCAGTCATGTACGACAGGCAGCAAAAATGCCACGATGGTGGCATTTGACAATTGAAGATCAGAAGGGCTAAAAAAAAAAATTAAGTTTAGTGCTTTGAGGTGTTCTGAACTGATACCAGGATTCCTGACATTTCTATTGCAGCCATCTGTGCTCTCTCCCTAGTTACTGGAGCAACCAAGGACACATAAAAGAGCTGGTTCATCCCCAGCCTTAGACTGGTAGGATATATTCCATTTTGAAGATGTCTGTTTCTCTCATCAAGAGTGAAGGCAGCCAGAACGGCAAGTTTTAGCCACCTACAAGTTGCCTTAGAAGCTATAGGCTCTTTGGCAACTGCTGGCAAGAGGCATCCCACTCCCCTCCCTCTGCTTTTAAATCTACACAGCAGCAGAGCACCAACCAGTCATCCTGTCAGATCTGTATCGCCACTTTGCTTCTGGTTTAAGTTGTTTGTCTCCAAGAGATTTTTTGGATACTTCCTCCAAATAAGAAGTCCTACCGATTTCCTACACCCGTGCAGCTCCACGTGCCAGCTGTTGAGGAGCAGCCACAGCGGACTTGAAAGTAAACAAACCTCAGCCCAGGGAAGATCAGAAGGGCCGACAGACAGCCCTACTGGTGCTGATTTATACTTCCTTATCTTTTATCTCCTTCCCGAGCACACTAGCTGTTCTCCCACGGTCCTTCTCCCAGGGAAATCCGTGTGCTTGCTTTCTGCTATCATGCATCTTCAATTCTCAAGTTCTTTAACTCTTGAATTCTTTCTAATTTTAATGTACTACTCCCTTTTTGGTACACTGAAAACCTGCCGGAGTAAAGCGCTGACTTGAACTTGTTCCCAATGGCACGCAAATAAATCCCTGGCTCTGGGAACACAAAATCTTCAATACTTAGCCCAGAAGCAATCTGAAATAGCAGACATACAATGGCTCCCACTTCACAGCAAGCAGAGGAGGTGCTTTGGCTGACACTGCTTTTCCAGCTCTCTGTGGAAGAGAGGGGGAAGCTGCCAGCAGGACAGTTATCCAGCAAGCACAGACTTGCTACCCTCGTGGAAAAACCTCCTTCCAAAGACACTCTCCTCACTCACACCTTCTAGGACCAGAAAAGATGGCTCTGCCCTGGTGTAACTGAGGCTATAGGGCTTCTCTGAATTGATCTGAATTAGGGCATGTTTTTCAGAAAACAGTCCAGTTATAATGTACATTGCCGGTGCTGATCGGTCTACCCCAGAACCACTTCTCATATGTTGTCCCTGCTGTCAAAATATAAACTAGAAATCAGACGCAACTTTGTCTAATTTCAAAAGCCAGCTCTTGCTAAACACTTGTTTTCAGACCAGTGTTCAATCTTTCAAATTTGTGCTTTTGTATCATCATTAAGCTTCTGATAGACTAAGATGCATATTTTCTGAGCCATCAACATTGCTGTAACAGCCATCTCTTCATTTCCATCTTAGTGTCATCTGTAAGACTAAGCTCTCTTTGACATATATCCATTTTTTATTTTTGCACACTGATTTAAGTCTGACTCGCTGTGCAAGCAGCTATTTAACATCTGTAGAAGAGCTTTTATCAGCATATGATATGAATTCTTCCATCTGGCATTCCAATGAAGACAAAAGCAGAAACATTTTTGAACACCTCTGCCTTTTCTGTTACTGACAGTGCTGTAAATTCCATTCTAGACTTACTGCTGTGGAAAGAAAGCCTTCTTTTACTCTGCCCAGGCTTTTAACTCAGAGCTTATTTTGCTTCTGTATCAATCCATTACCATACCCAGCTTCTAATCTATATTCAATTATTCCTTGTCTGATTGCCCTTCTCTTCCTTGCCTTCTTAACTGCTGCCTTTTGCTCCTGTTATCTTCTTTGGTGTTTAGAGAACTCCATGAACCACCAGCTGTATTTATGTCACCTGAAAGTAATTATTACACAATATTCAGTCTATCTTACATGAATCAAAAAAATAATCACATCAAACACTAAAAAAAAAAGAAGCAAAGTTCACACCTCAGACTTCCAAACATAATCCACCTGTGCTTTTCTGATGTGTTGTAATTATGTGTTATTATTTCAGGATTGCATAAGGGTATAATTTCTTCTGAAGATGTTCACTACTTATTTTCCATAGCAGCTAAAATCCAAAACATTGTAAAATTTCAGATTAAAAGCAAGATGCTGAGTTACAGTATTATAAACCAAACTTTTGGATAGCTGGTTCAGCAGCCCCAGTGGGAAGGCATGGAATGCTGGAAAAGGATTACAGTGGTTTTTACATTTATGAAGAGTTACACTGCTGGTCACAAGAGAGGTCTCACGTTACTGAGAGTACACATTATTTGCTGGAAAATAAAAGTCTCTTGAAAAGCAAAAAAAAAAAAAAAGGAAGGGAAAAAGTATCAGACATTTGAACAGCTGGAAGCATTTTTAGACACTATCAAAAAAGGAGAAAAAATTAGAATAATATTTCCCTTTCTGTAGTAAGCCTCATAGTGGTGGTGTAATATGTTCTCTAGAGGCTTAATCATGTCTACTGTTCAATCCTCAAAGGTTATTTCATTAAAAAAAAAAAATATCAGTGGAGTCAACAGAGTTTCTTCATAAAAGAACCTGAAGCTGTCATTCTGAGATGTATTTATTTTTCTATTAGCTCCCATCTTTGGCAGACATGCCATGAGTTAAAAATCTGAGCAATAAGATGCAATCCACCATGTTCTGGCAAAAGGCAAGATTTTCTTCCTTTCTTTGTTGATATCTGATTTCATATTAGGAAGATACTGTTTGATGCCACTCTGATAAAACCTTGAAAAGACTGTTGTTTGCAGAAGGATCAAATGAGATGGTGAATTAAGGAAGTAATAGCAGCCATGAGCATAAAACAATGTGACTACTACACATAGTTTGAAGAGGTATCTGTACACTAAATCCAACACCACTTGAATTTCTTTCAAATTAAAATGTAGGGCCAATCTCTTAATTGTAAATGCTCTGCTTATTCCGCCAATTATGATGCTTTATTTTCTTTACCGCGGTGCTTCCAGAGCCGTGTCAGCACGAGGATTTCCGTTTGCTAAGTTCTTTTTTGTCACAATGAATCTTTCAACGTGTGCCAGCTCCAGATACACATAATTGTTAGTTTGTTCCAGTACAAAACCCAGGCAACAAACAATGCAAGGCTCCCTTAGCAACACCCTTGAATTCCCTTTGAAATATACTTCCATTAAATACCCTACTATGGGTTGTTAAATTTACATTCATCAGCTATTGTATACTTTACAGGCCTTCCCATCTTCACAATGTGTTTTTACTCACACCTAAACTGACACTTAGTTTTTGTGGGCTTTTTAATGACTTTACTTACAGCAAAATCCCCACCTAGTTTGTTAATCAAAACCATTCGTTCTTTGCTCTTAGGGACCAACTGCAGATACACAATGGAGTCAGTCAGCAGTGCAAGCCAGAAGCCTGGTTGTGGTACATGTCTGAAAATGCATCCACTATGATTTAATCAGAGCATCTGAAAATTTCTAAACCCAGCTCTAACAGAATTACAGTGCTACTCATACAAGGCAACTTCCTCCTTGCAAAAACAGGCAGTGAAAAAAACAGGGTAAAATACCAAACAATACCCTATTGTACAGATTCTGCTAAAAAGAGGGCAAATCATCCAATCAGCTCTCACTCTCATTTATCCCTTCCCAAACACCCACTTTTTCTGGCTGGGTTTTTTTACCTTTACTTGCTTCTCTCCCAGTTACTTGCCCTCATCTCTCAGCTTTGGTTTTCTCCAAAACCTGCTTCTTTCACTGCGTTTCTGCTGAGCAGAACACTTACGACACCTTTTATAACGACCTACAGAGGACCTCTAAACAAGGCCATTCCTAGAGAAAAAAATCATCAGTTTTCTTCTTTTTTTTTTTTCCAAAACATCTTCAAATACCATTTCATAATTTACTTAGAGGAAAAAAGAAAAACCCACTGATAACATTCCCTTTGTTCATCATCCACTATATAATGTGCAACCTTAAACTGCTTCCAGCCTATCCTGGAAAAATATATTTGTTTTCAATTATTTTGTTTCCCCTCCAAAACCTGCCCCCTCCTATACTTTGAACAGTTCCCCAAACTCATCCACTCATCATTAGAAGGAAACTCCATGTGAACAAACATGCCAGATCATCTGTAGGGTACCTATTTTACTCCTTTGTCTCTTTTATGTGTTGCAACATATCTCTTTCCTCCTCACCCTAAAATTTTTCATTACAGACCTGTAGGACTACTGATTTATTTCTCCCATCTTTCTGTTCCCTATTTCAAATACAGCTCCTAGTTTTTCACTTCTTCTTTCTTTCCAATTTCCTCTTTGTTTCAAACACAATTTGCTTTTCCCCACTGCAGGACTCCTCCAAGAAATATGGTCAAACAAGGTTAAAGAAAATCCATGAGTGCATGAGAAAGACCTGTGTGAACAGTTCTGGGCCATAATATCATGAAGTAAGCCCTAATATGAACGAATGTGTGTACCAAAAGACCATTCACACCCCTCCAGTCACCCTGAAGATGAGTTCAATTTCCATTTACTCAGATGTTCCAACAAGATCAAATTTTCTAACAGTACCTGCCAGAGGATTTGCTCTCTCAAATTCCATGCTTAAGCTCCTATGCAATGGAAAACAGTCATCTTCATAAATGAAACCAGGTGATCAAATGAAAGTATTTATTACTGTTCCACCAACATGAACAGTCAAACTCTTAAAAGTGTTCACCAAAAAGCAAAACCAGTCACAACAACATTTTATCCACAATTACGAAGACATATGCAATCTTCCATAAAACAATTCAGTTCTGTTGTTAGGAGTCCATGATAAATGTTTCGAAGTCATGGTCTAAATCTGAAACAAGGGCATCCACAAAATCTTCAACTGAAGGGGATTTCTGAAGCATACCTACAAAAAAGCAAGACAACAGACTCTTCATAAGGATGCTGTGACCTTGACAGCTTTGTCAGTAATAACATTTACTGATAACTAACTTTTAATGCCACTATACAACAGAAACAGCTTTTTTTGTCAAGAAAGAAGTGCAATTATAGTGTAGAGGGATATTTAATTTCTTCAAGATACCCATTACACGATTTCACAGAATTGACAGGTTTCAAGATTGTTAACTGATTTTTATCATTACAACCTTGTTTAAGCAGGGAATTATATCTGTTTTAAAGTAATGTAACCACAGACTCAGTCATTTCCAAATGACTGAAATAAATTAGCGATTGAGCAGGTATATAAATCCTTATCTGCTAAGTCTCAGCTCTGACCAAGCCAGAAAAAAATATATTTTCTCAAAGCATTATGCACCTTACAACCATTCAATTTAGTATTTAAAGTACAGCTATATCTGAAATTTCTGACAAGGCAAAAAACATAAACATAAGCATTTTCAATATTCTGCAGTTTTAGCAGTTTTAGTTTTGCTTTTTTTACGGTACCAGGATTTACCTTTTCTTAAGAATTTAAATTACTCCATCTGTTAGCTGTAGCAGTTGGCTACAGCATAACAGACAGGAAAATTAGCATAATGAAGAATCATGCTCAAGTACTTTGTCAGGTAATTCTATAAACAGAGAAACTAAAAATTTCACCCCTTCCTCTCCAGAATACAAATTTTAAGACAGCATGAGAACATATCCTTTGAATTATTTTCAGATGTTTCTTTGTACTTAAGATTACATAAAGTTGGTCTTTTCACTGTTATTAACATTTTCAAGATTATATATGGGAATTTACTGCATAAATTGTACCACAAAAAAACCCCAAAAACCCAACAGTACAACTGCCAAATAATGTAAAATTTAATCTTTGTATTTCTTTGAAGTGATCTCTTCTTTCTGACAACTGCCAATGTAAATATAGCCTTGTTCTACCCTTTCTGATCAGTGTACCTACTGAACATAAATTCATATTCTTACACATCCTCAACAATATTTGCTTTTGGTGGAAATTATAATTGCATGCTGCTAAAAGACCATAATCTTTTACTCTAACACAATGATTCAAAACCCATCAGGAAACAGACCAGCTCAAAGTAAATTGGTGTGAGCAACCAAAAAGAATTTTCTTGCTAAGACCTTACAGAATTCCATTTCAATCTGATTTAAACACATGTTGCAAGTGTCAACACAACCTGCCATGGCCCAGTAGATTAATAGCAAGCACTAAAAGGAAAACAAATCTCAAACTATATATAGATTGACTGAAATGCTGTTAAATGAAGTTTGCATCAAGCTATTTTCAAAATGAAAGAGAACAGAATTAATATTTCCAAGTACTTGGTAAACTTGTCGTCTACTCTAATGTTAGAAAAATGGCAGTGGAATTACTTGTAGTTAACAATGAAAAACGGCTTGCTATGTGCTGGGCTGAGAAACAGATGTGTACAGATACCCAGCTACTAATCTGAGCTCCCCAGAGAGCCATGGCCTCTTGCAGACTCCCTCTCTCGGGTTCCTGGCTGGGGAACACACATATTTGCTCCCCAACAGCCTTGGAAAAATTCCAGTTAAACTCATATTTTCCTGCAGTTTTCACAGAAGAGGAGAGAGTGCCTTAAGAAGGTGACAGGGATGGCAGCCCACTGGAACAGGTACAGGCATTCCTTTTTCACCAGATATCAGTATGGAGAGATGACTAAAATGCTGCAGGGATGGTCCATAAAGACAGCCACAAGACATAACCACCACTCCCTGAGGCCCATTATACAAAAATCCCCTTCCAATACTGACTTTATAAAAAACAGCCTGTCTGGATGATGTTTAGTCAATTCTTTGACACACTAACAATTATTCTGCCAATTTTCAATACATTGCAAAAGAAGAGCCAATAGTATAATGATTAGGCAGAAGAGAAGAAACTGAAGCTGGGATTGTCTTCAAGAAGATTTTTATTTTCCCCTCTTGCATAAAAATGGCAAATCATAACAAAAAAAATGCTAACCCTGGATATTACAAAATGGATAAGAGAAATATAATTAACTAGAGCACACTTGGATGTATTTTAGTGCAGCTGAATATAGTCTTACTGAATATCACTCAAAACTTGTTATAAACTGTATTTATTTATTAAAACCAGGTTTGCTTTAAATATGTAGGAGATTTCAAAATTATTCTGGCAAAAATTATGTCAAATTACCTCCTACACAGTAGTTACAGCTTTTGATAACAAAAACAGATTTCAGATTTCTTGCATTAGTGGTCTGTTGCATTACTATTTTCCCAACACTGACATGAAAAGCAGACACTAACAGACTTCACTTTTGCAAAGAAGGGATGAAAAGTAACTGAGGTCATTGCTGAAGAACTCCTGCACTGTAGTGAAATGATGATGCCCTTATTAAATAAATAACTACAGATTTTAGAGTAGGCAGCTCCAAAAGAAACAGGCAATGATGGTATTTCTGTGTTTTAGCCTCTTACTCTACACTGATGTGCTAAAGAGTGGTCATGTCTCTCTTTAAACCCCATTAAAATATATCAAAGCAAGATCAGCTTTGATATATTGTAAGTACTCAGCACTTCAGTCTAAATGATTTAGTAAGATGTCCACAAGGTCTGATGGTTGCAGTTTTCAAATTTAGGAGTGTATTTTAATACGTTCAGCCCAACTCCTATTTCAGCACAGTCTCTCCCAAGCCTAAGGCAACTGCATAGCTTATCTTCACTGCTTTGAAGTTGCTTTCACATTACAGCACTGTGGTTAACCACACCCTTTTGAGAGATGGTTAGCTATAACCTACAATCACCGAAAATTGAGAGAAGAATAAAGCCTGTGGCAAAATTTGGCCTCTGCCCCCCTGGAACACTAATTATTTTGGGTCCATGTAGTTTGAGCTAACATATGTTGCTGTTCACATCACCTTTTAGGATTTATGCATATTTCTTACACTTTCAAAGAGACGTACAATCATTATCCGAAGATTTTTGCAGCCTCTTCAAATTATAATTACCCCATGAAGTACAATCTGGGGCATGGAAAAGAAAATTTTCAAACAGCATTGGAGCAAATGGGTGTTTATTTACAGTTGGTTTGGTTACCATGTAGGCAGAGAGCGGAGTATGACTGTCTGCAACGTAATACAGCATCAACAAAGCAAGAACAGAACCTCACATGCATTTTGCACGAGGACTTCTTCAGAAGCCCCAAGGGCAATGTGACTGCATCAAGGCTGCAGGAGAAGTGCACTCCAGGATATGTTCCATGCTTTCAGTTCCCAAAACATCCAACCCAGTAGTTTTCACACTGCAATTCACTTTCTGCCTATGCACCTGGGTTTCTTTCCAGCCAGGGAGTGCCAAGGGAGAGAGGGAGGAATGGTGCACACCTGAATCTTGTTCAGACCTGCAACCAGCACACAACTGGACCTGGAAGGGACACCTGGGTTATATAACTTCAAAGGAATTTGGAATCCCTAATACTATGTAGTCCTAGGAAGGAGAAAATCTGCAAGAGCCATGTGGTCAACACAAAATAACAGAGGAATCAAGTTCTTCTCAAAATGTGTTTTTCCTCTAAGGAAAAATTAAAGGAAAATAAGCCTCTTGGACAAAGCATTGTTCACCCATTTTCAATTACTCCTGCTATCCATATTTGTGACTATTTCTGTATTTCATTGACTATCAAGGGGGTAAGGTAAAAAGGGTCACTTCAGAAAATGTTAAAGAAGTTTTTTAAAAACTCTTACGATTTTGGTTTTTTTAAAGGAAACAAATGCCAAGAGAATCAAATGCAAACAACAAAAAATGTATATTGTGTTTCCTAATTAAAGACTAGTTCAAACAGGAACCCTGTCAGTAACTCCACAGGTCAGATCCTTTATCTTTCCTAATCAGTACATCTATGGAATCATGTTGGAGAAAGATGAAAAGCTAGGGTCATATCAAAACACAAAAGAAAGACAATAGATTGCTTCTGAGAAGAAAATCATAACAAAGAAACTGCATAAATGAAATGTGCTCGTGAAGTAACCTGCTATCAAACTGTGAATGAGCATGGCTAAGTTCACAATGAGGTATGGAAGCACTTCAAGGGTGAGGCTGCAGATGTGCATCCGAAAGCCAGACATGTGCAAGCCCACAGAAAAAACCACCTCAAATAACAACCTAAACAACTTTTTGAAATAGGGCACTAGTGAACACAGAATCTGGGCTGTTTCTCTGAAGAAGAGTAAAATCAACAAGCTTTAAATTTTAGTGGGATCTGTCTTTAATCAGAT
This sequence comes from Daphoenositta chrysoptera, assembly GCA_013397915.1. Lineage (NCBI taxonomy): Eukaryota > Metazoa > Chordata > Aves > Passeriformes > Daphoenositta > Daphoenositta chrysoptera. The sequence continues at coordinate 140,777 of VZRO01002888.1, forward strand.
ATGTTTTGTTATTTGCTATGGGAGCACAGTGTTGTAACTGATGGAAACCAACAGGAGTTGGAAATCCAGTATTCTCAAATATCTATAATGAAAAAAAAAAGCAGCAAGAGGAATCAGAAGCTAATTGAAGCTCAACAAATTAAATAGTTTTTACTTTTCTCCAAAAATTCTCATTTTTTGTAATAAATACAGACCAATCAGATACAAATATAACTTTTTTCATCAGGTGTGTTCTATGATTTAGCTTCCAATAATCCCAAATCAGCAATCACATTATTGTCTTGTCAAAACACCTGAGTCACCCTGATTTCATCCTTCAGGGAGTCGTTCAAGCATGTTTGTTAAATTTTTTACTTACAAATGAACATATGCACAGACAAAGAATCTGATGATGAACACTGGTTATTTTTATGATCTTGGATATCTTTTAAGATTTCTGTATAAAGAGTGTAGAAGTAAAATTCAGCATACATAAGTGGCCAGGGAGACAATCTGAAGCAAGGAAGATGTATCCTTAATGGAAGAGGATCAGATATGGAACACTTGAGAAAACTGGGCATAAACAAGCCCACAGAGCCTGGCAGGATGTACCCCTGAGTGCTAAGAGAGCTGGCAGAGGGCATAATGGCAAGCTGACTGTCAGTAATCTACTAAAATAGGAGAGGTACCAAAAGTCTGGAAAAAACCAAAAGTTGCATCTATCCTCAGGAAAAGCAAGCAGAAGAACCCAGGGAACTGAGGCTGGTCAGTCTCACCTCAGTCCCTAGAAAGGTGGTGGACCAGCTAATCCTGGAAACCATTTTCAGACTCATGAACAGCAAAAAAATCAGGAATAGTCACCATGGAGTCACCAAAGGCAAGTCATGCTTAAATAACTTGATAACATATGATGAAATAACAGCCTGGCAGAAAAGGGGAGAAGTGCACGTCACCCCCTTGGACTTCAGTGAGCCCTTTGACTCTGTCTCCCATAAGATCCTATCACACACAAGGGGGAAAGCCAGTTTTAGTTCTGTAGATTTTCTGTAAGACCATCCACAGATGAATTTTGAAACTTCATTCAAACAGTACTTGATTAAGGAAGCACACTGCCAGCAACTTCAACATAGCTTCTAGGACATTCCAGGAAAATTCAAAGCTCAGCAAAATTAAGAATATATCCCAGAAAGAGATCATAGACACATCTGGTACTTAAAATAATTTTTTCTTTCTCCACCATATGACTTACAATGTAAAAATTGGATATGCTTGTAAAGACACACATCCCTGTCCTTCAACTTTTTAATCCACAGTTCTGGACCACAGTTTTTCAAGGTTACAAACACAAACTCTTCAAGAACAGTAAAGAGAAATAAGTTTAGCAAGTCATATTGAATGAAAAGTAACCCTCTAGATAGAAATATAGACAACCTAAAGAATATATAGTTGCTTAATATATGATGAGTCTAAGGAGAGCAGAGGTCATGGCCTCAAATATAAACATATGGGTCAAAGAACTGAAATGTTCCAGTCATGAAACTGTGCTAATCTCATGATGAAATGCAGACACATTACCACTGTCTTCCTTATCTGTAGAAAAAAGTCTCACAAGTTCCAGTCTGCTTAAATGAGCAGAGGCCAGTGAATTCATATTCATCCTTAATATTAAGAATTTCAGAGATATTTGAAAGGATGAAGGACTTAGCAAGTGCTCATGTTAGGAACAGCAAAAGTAACACAAAAATGTTTGGTTCGAATTCTGTAACATTACACAGGAAAGCCTTTATCCTGATCTCATTGATAGATTTGAGATCAAGTCAGAAGTTTCTCAAAATTGTTTCATTTTGCCAGCATTATTTTTTAAAGTATGAACACACAGAGCATTTTTGCTATGGGTATGAATGATTTTTAGAAGTTACTTTTGGAGATTCAGAAGGCAAATATGGTAGTGAGATGAATAATGAACCATGTTTCTTTACTACAGTTGTCAGAGCTGCATTTCATGAAAATGTACACTCGAAGTACTGATACAGCCAAAGATATTTTGATGACACTGCAATGATATGACCAAAACAAGTTCAATTTCTCCTATAAAAAATAACCAGAGATATGAATTCCATGCATGGAAAAGTTACTACTTTACTGTATCCAAAAATGATATAATTTATCTTCCTTCAAGTTTATTCTGAATTCTTTAGACAGCCTTGTAATACAAACCTTTCCAACAGCCCAACAATCTGTGTGTACTCCATGTACCACAAGGAGCTCTACTGACCACGACACAAAGGTGATGACCAGTGCACTTAACAAATTCTTCTTCCATAAATACAGTGAAAATCATAATTAAACTAAAAAGACCAAGTTGGGAAATGCAGTTAAGGTAAAGTTTCTTCCCTTTGCAGGGGAATAAAACAGTTATAGTTTATTTCCTACCTTGAACCATCAGCATGGGCTCCTTTCCACCGCCGTGTGCCAGCATCTCTCTACGATAGCGCTCCCCCATTGCCCTGGAGAAACACAGGGGTGACAACCCTGCAGACACAACCTGCCCAGCCTGCACTCAGTTTGGCTTCTAAGATCTCTACAGAACTCACTGACAGAGACCAAATTAAATTTTCCACCCTGAAACAATGACTGATGCCATGTTGACTCCTCAAATTACAATTGCATTTAAAATCACACTATGAGTACCTGAACTAGACAAATTTTATACATATGAGTGTGTGTTGGTGCTTACAGAAGTTAATTTGTGAACAACATTTCAGCCTTCATTGTGCCAAAGGGAAAAGTTGCTCTGTTACAATGTCCTGAACATTCAGCAAAGGTATAAGAATGCTTACAGTTTGTGACCTCACAATTTACTTTTTAATTTCACAAAGCAAAATGAGTAGGATAGCATACTTAGCTTTGAAGTTAGTGACATGAAGCTTGTTTAATACCCACAGTTGCTTTGATTTCAATAGAAAATTACAAGCAATTAGGCATCTATGAATTTCAAGCTCTCTAATTACATCTAAATAGGGATTTCAGTGCCTCCCAGCTGACACACCTGTATTTTAAAACATTGACACAATTTTTTTTGCACCAATGAACATGTCTCAAAATGAATATACATCGATATATCTATATATCTATATATATATAATCGTGGCTATTTGCTGTTTTGTAACCCTCTTAAAATCAAGAAAAATGCTAACAACTAATTTGCATCAAAAAAACCCACCAAGCCCATTTGTTTCATGTTTTCCACAAGTAACTAGCATTTCATTCTATTTAAAATTTCTCTGTTTTTACCTATCAAACGGGTTCTGAGCAAAACACTGTTTCCACACCATAGAGGCAACAGCCCTGGACATGAGGTAGGAGTAATATTTGGCACCGTAGCCCACGAGGTGACTGAATCGCAGCTGCCAGGCCTGTGAGAAGAAAAAAACCCCAAAACCCAGGTTATCTTTTAAATTCTTTAAATTGCTCAACATTTTCTTATGTATGATGGAAGAAATCTGATACTATTAATGATAAACAAAAAAGAAAAAAAGTAAAAAAAACCAGCCACCAGAAATAAATCCCAGAATGAACAATCTTTTATCAGAAGCATTTTTCAATCTAAACGCTGTGTATCCAATACCCTGATCATCAGGATTGAAATTGTATATAAACAGGGTCAGAAGAGGAGACAACCAAGCAGTAAAATAAATTATTCATATTTGATAATAGCTGTGTAGTTCTACTGGTCTTGAACAAAACCCACAATTACCTTGTTACAAGTAACACAATATTTTTTAATTTTCCATGTGGGAAACTACAGTGTCACACTCACAAAAGTTCAATTTATAAACTTTTGTCATAAACAAAATGGCTATTGGGACTTATGTTTAATACTATAAAAAATACAGTTTTCCATGTGCCAAAAACCATAGAGGTACACAAATTCCATCCACATGCAATGCCATAATTCACAGATTTGTCTGCACATTTTTAAATACATATATATTTAGCAGATTATAGTCCACAATTATATTGTTATTCATTTATGTATTGTTACTTCACTTTATGACTCATTCAAGTGATGACAGACTTATTTTTTAATGCTGTTTGTTGTTGACTGTTTCTCTATGTTTTCTCAGCAAAGAAAATCAGAACTATCAGCCTTATCTTCACAGAAATCAAAATACATTTTTCTTTTTATTTCCCTGACTGCAACAGAATAATTTAAATTGTGACAGACCTCCAAAGGTCATCTGGTCCAACCCTCGCTCAAAGCAAAGCCAAATTTGGAGAGATTTCTCAGGGCTCTGTCTGAAGTCTCCAGGGATGAAGATTTCATCACCTCTCCAGTGTGATGTGTAGAAGCAAGCAGGTCCAAACTGAAACAACACTGCTTCCCAACAGATTCGGGCATATTTTTTAAAATGAGAATGGATGACTGCATAAAGGAAGGAGTATGAAACTTCCTTTGCCCTGTTGGCTCTGAGGAAACCAAAGAGATGACAAGTGCCCTATCTTATTTGTCCTCCTACCCAAAGTCAAAACTCCTAACATGCTTGTGATGTGACTGTTGTCATGGTTTTTGCAGATACTATAAAAAACAGAGTTTTGAAGAGGAACTAAAAGATAAACAATTAAGTAATATAACAGATGTTTTAAATTTAAATCCATGGGCTATGAGATGTTTGTTCTTATCCTACAGTCAGTGGCTGAAATTCTGATAAAGCAAAACAAAGAAGTGAGAGGACATTCGTAATTTTCCAAAACTATTTGTCTTTGACTGTATTCTTTATCACACTGATTAACAAAGTCCTTATTTTTTACAGTTGAAATAAACTATGCTTCTTTATTCAAGAAAGTGCTGATTATCATCTTATTCTCCATTACCCAAAAAACGTATGTGTATTCTAAAAACTGACCAACTGAGAAGGTGGAAAAAGAAACTATTTGGCTTTTACTCAGTCTTTTTTCTGTAAATGAAAAGGGAGCAAATGGTGCCTCATGATCTAAATGACTTTGAACAGCTGATGAGAAACAAGTTGCTAGCTCTCTTTCCTGAGCAACACCTACAAATAAAGTTCTCAAAGTTAGCTGTAGTTCAGCCACTCAAAAGCAACATTTTACAAGATGGTTATTTCCACCCTAAGACAGGCGTCCAAAACAAATGGAATTTGCCATGGGTGACCAGTTGAGCCTATATTAGTGACCTACACTACCAGATAAAAGTAGGAGTAGCAGGGTTAAATGACACGAAAAAAGGTCTCAAGTCTTCAATTTTCCTATGGGTCTTGATGCATGGTGCAAATTCTTTAAAATTATGAACTTTTTTTCTTTTTTGTTAAGGTAAACCCCTGTATTGTATCTCATAGTAATGCAAGTGTGTTAAAACATTCAGCTTGGACAGAGTCTCCAGTTTGCTTTCAAAGGTATTTTGGTTGCCATGTTTATGCTTTATAGCTATAGTTTTTCTAACTAGTCTCTTAATTGTAACCATAATCATTAAGCTAAAAGCACATTTTGAAACAGAGCAAAGAGATTACGTTTTTAGAAGACTGAGCAGGAAAACATGTCAGTTTATTTTAGAGTAATTTTAAAAGTTATGATTAGAAGTTTCAACTCTCTCTCTCTGGAATGTGGAAAACTTTAGTGATGAATTGGTTTCATATACTCAAAAATGTTTTTTAGGCTACAAACAAAAATAATTTCCAGGAGTTTGGCATAGTGAAGGATATTTCTACCTCTCCCATCAGCAAGGAATTACTTTGATAATCATGTAAGCTGTAACTAAGACTGTATGTCCTCCTTAAAACCTCAGATTACATTGTTCATTTAAATGCTTTTGGCATTTAATCGTCTGCACCTTAAACAGCTCATCTGCACTTCCAGGTTGATCAACTATTCCATTCATCGGATTTGTTGAAACTCTGCATCACAATTAAGCAAGGAGAAAAGAACAACTTCTCAGCAATCTGTCCAACACCAAAAGCTTGATTTCAAAGTCTGCACCTAAAACATGCCTCAGTACCCTCTGCTGAATTTTGTTTGACCTTGTCTTTGCTTTACTAACAAACTCCACATTGTTTCCTTTCAAAAGAGAAAAAGGAAAGGATATAGAAAGACAAAGGAATGCCACTATTCATCTCTCTCCCTGCATCTGGGGAGGCTTGCAAATATGATGAAGTTGAAATTTCAAAAATTCATTCCGAACAGGACAGTACCCAAAACAAGAAACAGAAATGGAAGATGAGTCAAAGTGAAACTAAGATTGTCTTCCCATTGCAAACAGCAGTAAAGGAAAACCAATAACAAACAGTGCTATTCCCTACTGAACTTTGAAGCCTATATTCAATTTTATTTTTTTTAACCAGTATGTATTTTCCCCACTCTAGAGCATGGATAAATCTAGCATGTCATCATTTCCTGTCACTACTTTTGTCCCAGTCCTCATACAAAGCTCCTGATCAGGAACTCCCAGTCTTCAATATTACCCAAAACCTATTACATTACTGAAGTACATTTTCTGATTCTATGCTGTCCTAACAATTAACTTTTCAAGACTGGACTTAGCTACCTATAAAAATATATTTAAACATTAAAACACCCATCCTCTACCCTAATTCACAAGGAGCTACCTGCCTACATAAAAAAACCCCAACTCTTCCTCTCTTCATACTTCATACAAAGAAGATGTCAATAAAATGTTAAAAAAAACCCAAGAATGGCTACTGCTCCATTAAAATGTTCTATGATGAATAAAAAGACACCCCCATCGCTGTAAATGTATTTAAAACTAAATGATTGACTTTCTACCATAAAACCCCATTTCTCCATTTTACTAAATTCAGCTATAGATGCAAGATGACTTGATTTCTCGTGTTATTTCCCATAAGGAGTCATTTCTTCATTAGAAAAAAAAAAGGCATATCAAATTCCCTTTTGGACAGGGTAAAGGCTAGACATATAGAACTAGGGCAGTCTCCTTATTAAATGTTATATTTTTGGTAAGCAGCTAGAAAGTTAATGAAGACTCTGAGTAATCGCTTACTTAAAAAGTTCCATGAACCCATTCCAGGAGTTTATAAAACAGCGTATTTTACAGCACAGCCCATGGGTTATGATAATATGCCATCCACAGGTCATGTTCATGCCTGCTTTTTATTCAGCACAACAGACTGCAATAAAGGTGTGTGACTGATCCACTGCTTTTATTAAACAGGATTTTTTCCCACCAACATTATCAATCTTTTCTCATAACCATGTCTGAAGCATTTCCAAAATTCCATGTGCAATGGCTTTCCATCCCATCATGTAAAAACAAAAATACTTAACTGATACTTTTGTATTCTTACACCTTATCAGTACTTTGTAAAAAGTCCTTGTAGAATACATTCTTAGGGTAAGATTCAGTTCATTTTACTTTAGTTACCTTAAACTATGTGTCTTGCCCAAACTAGTCACATAGGCCTCCTTTATAGTAGAGGACAGAAATATTTATCCTGTTATCTTTTGAGAGGATAGGATTACTGCTTTAGGAGAAATCTGAATAATTAACTACACCTTCTATCTTATATTCAAAAGTTAGGTCCCTTCATTCATTTTAACAACATGGTAGGATCAGTTAAACTGAACTATTTTGAAGGCTACATTAGTTTAGGATTCAATTATTTGAATTTAAAATTTAGAACTGTTAATATTGTCACAAAAATAATCTGATATAAAAATTTAGATGTGATGGGAAAAAGACAAAATTGAAAGAAAATCCATAGGTAGCTTAATAGATACTAAGCTAGCTTTTGTTTGAGTGTGGGTAAACATTGTTCCAGGGGGTTCCATTAATTACATCAGGAATCAGTGCTACAAATTCCTACTACATCTTTTGAAAAGAAATTCTACAGAAATTCTTGACTATTGCTTGGACGTTTCAAAACGTTCTTCCAACAGTTTCTGCTGTGACTTTAGGTACTTCAAAGTATATTTGTGTCCATTTTGCTTTGCATCTTAAGACAAAAAGTGAGAACCTGAAAAGACCCAATACTAAATTAAGGAAAGTATTTTTGTCATTTAAGACTTCTAATTACAAAATATGTGCTACAGTAATTACACCAATGAGCAAGTTGTTGAATTGTTTCCATAAAGAACAATATTTGATGGAGATGATATCTGGTGCCCTCCCCCTTCTTAATTAAAATCTTATTCTGGCAGGAAACCCAAGAGAGGAACAGCCAACTTATCTCCTTCAGGGGCTGCTGGGTGGAGAACCCCTTGTGTCTGGCACTAGCTTGATCCGACTGCTCTGAAAGCCCTTGAATTTAGCTATCAGGAAGGGTGGAAAACTCCTGGGAGTCGGGGGAAGCTGCAGGCTCTGGTTACTTGGAGGCAGGAGAGAAGGGCACTAGCATGGCAATCAGCTCTGGCTATTTCCCTCTGCAAGGCCAAGGTTCATCAGTGCCAGTGGAAATCCGGGACAATGCTGCTCTGCCATGCAAACAAGCACATGTTAGCCAGTGCTTTGAAGACGTCCTCGACTCATTCTTGAAGAAATGGTTTCATGAGTATTGGAGTGCAGAGTTTGCAAACTGTTTGTGCCAGTAGCTATCTCTGGGGAAAAGCTAGAGCACTCCCTGACTCTCTCCAAAAAAACTCTCTCCATAAGTATGCAGCAGCTTGCTTGGTCAACTTACATTCTGTATTTTTGACCTGAACCCCTCTAGGTTTTATAGAATTACATCATCATCCTTCTGGAGTTTCACAATAATAATAAAATGCAGTAAAGAACCACTTTCTTTCCTGCAGTTTATAATCTTGCTTAGAATAACAGAAAACTGATTTCAAGAAACCTCATCTCCTAGTGCGCCTCTAACTCACTTAGTGTCAATACTCTTCAGTTTTGTGCATTTCTGTGTTAGGAATGGAGAGAACACAAAGTAAACCAAACCAGAGACACTGCTGACATTTCAGAAAGCGAGTCAAGCAAGAGATTAAGATTTCAATTTATAACACTTCCATGTTTTTATTATAAAATGATAAATAAATCTAGCAAGGCAGGGAATGTAAATATTTTTACAGTTGTTTACACTAAGGAAGAGGAAAGGAATTTAACATGCAATTAACCACTTAGGTGATTCTAGATATGTACCATATGGTCTTTGAATTGCTTAAAGAAAAATATTTCATTTTTATTTATAAACTATTCATGAATTTGAGCTGCTTACAGCAAAATCATTTAGAACTATTTACTCTATACCCTCCTCTCTCCTCCCCAGAAAGGGACTGAGGGAAGGGGGATGTGGGTGATAATAAAAAATACTGACATCAAAATTCTGTATGTATGATTTGCATCATTTCACAACCTTCAAAAGACACAGAGATATGAAAATGGATTCTTCATTGTGTCCTTTAACTGATCTTATCTGGAGAAGTTAAGAGACAGTGTCACCTGCAAACACTATAACTAGTCTTTAAAGTAAAATATAAGAAATTTGCAAGCATAGAATTTTCAAACAAATCCTTCATTCATACCATGTAATGAACATGATACACAGATATACCTCTTCAATTACAACTAATAATTTCTATTATTGCCTAAGCTTTAAATTAATAAGCCTGACATAAGTAGAATCAGATCACTACTGTTTCCTTTGGGTACAGACTTGCTCTGAAGCCCAAATTTCTTATACTACTTTTCCAATTAAATATAATTTTAAGTATTGACCTATTATTTTAAAATAAACATCATGAAAGCTTCTTAAAAAAGGCCCTTACAAAAAACAAAAAATACCTTAAGTAAGGTGGTAACTGCAAAATATATTTGCCAGTACAACTTAATCAAGTAAAGTATCTGAACTAACACTGGAAGATGAATTCACTACCTTTTTACAGTACTGTTTATTTACTATATTTTGCTAGAGCCATTCTGGATTAAGGGATGGATTTGAGGGATCATGATTCTAATCCTTAATCTGCCACAAGTGCATTGTGAACTTAAAGAAATTACATTCAGCCCCTCTCAGCCACCTTCTGTGAAGCGAGGCTGCTATTAGTTCCTCTGTCTTGTTCTTTTCTGTTTTGACTTTTCATAGAAAGGACAGTCTCCCACTGCACTTGGAGGGAATTTAATTTCAGACTCTCTAGGCTGTGTTTATGGCAATGATGTATTCAGTTGTATCTATCACTGTCAAATATAGCTCCAGTACTGCAATCCTGGGAGGGAAAAAAAAAAGATATATCTAAATATATTCAAAATGTTAACAGGAGATGTATGCAACTACTTCCTTCACTGTTCCTTAAAATGCTCTACCACATGGTAAATATGGTAAATACTGTCACTAAAGTATGTTTGAGTTTCATGGGGCTAACACTTGAAAAAAGAATTTCCTTAAAAGTGCTTCATATCTTATGATATCTGTAAACACTCTACTGCTGTAGATAGTTGCCCAGTGAATAGTGTCATGCTTCCACTGGAAACAAAATCTTCACAGTATTTGCTATCAGCATTTTCTTTATCATAAAATGAACTCGACTCCACAAAGACAGAAACCTAAACAAACCTTGAAAGGTGACTTTAAGAGCTTTTGAAAGTCCCAGCATCTACTTTAATACTGACCTCAGCAGGGCACCAGTCTTTTTGAAATGGCTTTTAGCTATTAATTATTTATAGAACTATCACTTCCCAGGAGTTCACTTTGCACTCCTTTATTAATCTTTTCCTCAGACCCAGACTCTTCAACTTGATGTTACAGTATACTTTTAAGAAGGCTCAAATGAAAACTAATCCAGGGACTTGCAATCTGTATAAACAACTTTAGTTTCCAACATGGCAAGGTAAAAAATTACCTTGAAGGGGTTACACAAACTTCAAGAGGTTGAGTAATAACATATGACTTCATTTCTCTTCAAAACACTCAAAAAGTGGAATATGAGCAACATCAGTACCTCTCAAGTATCTGAAGAGGGAGAAAAAGTGGAAGAGCCATCCTCTAAGAAGGTTCTCTGGCTTTACTATGAAGGTTATGTCTCTGTGACTGACAACAGTGGTTTATTTAAAACTGTCTATAAGAAAGATGCAAGACATACTGGGTGTCTGCTTCCCTCCTTAAAAAATGAAGGAAAAATTAACAAGACTTTAAAAGATGAGATACTAACCATAATCACATTTGCTATAAATGATATACTTTTTCCCCTTTTACTATTTGCTCATTAATAAGAAACTAATAATCACAGCCTCTATTTCAAATAATTTTTTTCATAAAGGTTTTCAATACCACTCATGTGTGCTCATATAATTTTCTCTTTGCTAGCCAAATACTTAATTTCCTTAACTTTCTTCATAGTTCATGTTCCAAACCTAGTATCTTTCCAAAACTGCTTCTCTGTAATTCTTCCATTTTTGTTACATTTTTTCAAGAGGTAGACACCTACTAAAGGACACAACACTACCACTACTGACTCCCCAAGAGAAAATACTAAAAATATAAAAAAACCCCACAGACAATTTCCTTTTCAACATCCCATGTATAAAAGCATACTCTTTGGGCATTTATTGTTCTTTAAATCCTTATTACTTAAATTGCTTTCCCAATGCAAACTACCCTTTGGTAAATGATTGAGAGGGGTCCTGCCATAACCTCCAGTGGCTCCTTCAGAACTCTGTGATGAATCCCATCAGACCCTGAGACCTGTGAACATTCAGTGTACGCCAATGGGAAACCACTCTTCCTGCACTCATGGTCCTCTGGGAACTGGGACACCCAGTTCTGAGGTCTATTATTAGCATTAAAGACCGAGGGAAAACAATGCATTGAATCACTCTGCTTTTTCTTCAACCTGTTAGTCAGACGACCATCTTCAACAAGTATCAGTCCAACGTTTTCTTTAAACTTCCTCTTTCTACTAATATTCTTTAAAAAGACCTTTTTGTTATCTGAAACACCACTGGCCAGTTTCAACTCTAATTGAGCTTTGGCAATTTGTGTCTTCTCCCTGCATAAAGGCTGAGAGAAACCGGGTTGTTCAGCCTGGAGAAGAGAAGGTTCCAGGGAGACCTCAGGGTACCTAGAATGGCCTGCAAGAGAGCTGGGGAGGGACTTTTATCAAAGGCCTGTAGTGATAGGGCAAGGGAGAATGCCTTTAAATTGAAAGAGGGCAGGCTTAGATCAGATATGAGGACGAAATTTTTTACTCTGAAAGATGCTGAGGCACTGGAACAGGCTGCCCAGAGAAGTCGTGGGTGCCCCACCCCTGGAAGTATTTGAGGCCAGGTTGAGTAGGGGCTTTGCATAACTTGCTCTAGTGAAAGCTGTCCCTGTCCACAGCAGGGGGGTTGGAACTGGATGATCTTTAAGGTCCCTTCCAAACGAAACTATTCTGTTATTCTGTGATAAACAAATCACAGACCTGTACTCTTCCTACAAAGCCTGACCTTGCTTCAAGAGATCATACTGTTTCTTTTTCCCCCTGCGCTCAACCAGGACTTTCCTGTTCAGCCAAGCTGGCCTTCTGCACTGTTTGCTTGACTTATACCACAGTGATCCAAATTCTTTTGGATCATTTAAATTCTGTTTTTCAAAATTTCTGCAACATTTGTCAACTGAAGGAGCTTCTATAAATATTATAAATAATTTATCACCTAAATCATTAACAAAAACACAGAATGCAGTTCCTGGACAGATTCCTGGTGATGTCCACTTAAAACCAAGCTTTCATCTGCTTTGTCAGCATGTTTTCTGTGTGTTGACTCAGCCACAAATCTACAGTTTGCTTGTACAATCACGATTTGCAAGTGTCAGAAAGCTTGCTAAGCATAGAGAGTTATGCTATCAATTACTTACTTCCTATTTCCAAGACCAATCAATGTCTTGAGAAGAAAGTGGGTTTTTTTCATCTTAGGTGATTCTTAACAAAGCTGTGGTTATTTTGCTCACTTGATTGTTCTCAAAGTACCTATGAGTTGCTTAAGCATTGCTTTTACTCCTTGAGTGACAAAATCTGAACGATTGGTCTACAATTCCCAAGTTCTTCTCCCTTCATAAGAGCAGTTATCATGATAATGCTACCACTTTTCCATGAGTTTGTGAGTGATAATTCCTCCAAGTCACTGACTATTTTGACAAGCTTAAATATTCTGACTATCTGAATGTATCTAATCTACTTATTCTCTCTCTTTTATTCCCTAATCTCAGTACTGTTTCAATCTATCTCAAAAATTACATGTATTACTTGCTAATCAAAATTCACTTATTTTTCAAAAAATGCTGAGGTAGAATAGAATATTGCCAATTTCTCTGACATTTATTGTTCTTTCTCCCACTCTCCTCTTGCTTCTTCAGTAATTATGGAATTTTATTACCTTCTCTACCTGCACTTTGCAACTCAGCATTTCTAGCCTTTTTTGTTCTGAATTCTTGCATTCTTTTAGTAATTATCTCTAGTCATATAATGATTTCTATTTTTTATTATCTTAATAAAGTTTTAAAGGGCTTGGTCCTTTACTGCCAAATCTTTTTTGCATCAGGATGGTTTGTATCCTTGGTTCAGTCTCTTGGATAACTACATAATGTCTTTTGAATCATCATACTTAGCTATGTTCCAGTTCCAACAAATATCTGGCAGCTTTCCTCTTTCTGATGCATTGTTTTTAATCGTTATTGCTGGGTTTGGTTTCTAAGCTGCTTGAAATTTCCACAGTTTTACTTCTGGCTTATTAGAACTTACCCTGTACTCTGTTTTTCACACTTTTTAATGGCTTTTACTTTTCTAACAACCTCCCTTTCTCAGATATTCAGATGTATAGGCTTTTTCTCCAACTGAGTTCTTTTTAGCATCTTATTGATTAGCACCATAAATTTTACTCCCTCATCTGCCACCCAGAATTGGTTTTTTTAAAAGCTCTTTGCCAATAGCACCCATCCTACCTTTTAGGGGTTTTTTTTTTTACATTTCCTTTAAGCTAGCTTTCAGTTTTGCTTAGGTTACATCATAGTTTAGCTTAATAAATCTCAAATAAATTTTGGAAGGTTTTAAATAAAATAAATATGAAGTGAAATTACAGTTTAAAATTTAATAGACAGCCACTACTTAGCCTTCCTTACCAATAATTTTAAGATTTATGTTCACCACTTGAGTAAAGTTTTCAGAATTCAAAACCACTTTTACCATCAGAGGTTAAGGGTTATCAGTTACTTACTTTAATCCAGCTGCCTCATTGCTTACTCAGTCTGACTATTTATTCTCTTTATGTGCATTACTGATATTCACATGAAATTTTATACAGAAACAGAGTTATATATAACTGCACATTAGTAGTCACTCCAAAAACGTAACAAGAAATCCTAAGACAACAGATGCCACAAGGACAGAGATGGCAGATTCTATAACAAGATACTTTACCCAAACTGCCAGCCAGCCCTCAATAGGCTGAGGAATAAGCCTGTTAAAACTAAACTCTCTTGCACATAGGTTTTCTTCAATAACAACAAAACAGGAGGCTTTGGCTCATGGCGACCATGTGTGATGCAAAAATTATTTTCTCTCTATAGAGAAGCCAGTTCTGTCTACTGATACCAACTCCTCTTCAGCTGACCAAACACCCAGATGCCTCTGCATGTTCCCTGTTAATGAAAAACTTGTGTTTTCAGCCATGGCAAGCCACATCTTCCCGTAGTGCCTGACAGCCTCCCTGAGCAAGCACTCCAAATGTTAGGTTGCATCTTATCCATTGATTTCCTTTGTCAGGAACATGACAGACACAACCACAGCAAGTTAAGACAAGGACCTAGGTGGAGCCTTCCAAAGTCAGGATCTCTGTCTGGGCAGAGTCCCCCCAGCTGCAGGAAGAAGACAGACTAACAACCACATGGGTGATACACCATTTTCATACACGTCTTTGCTCTAGGGTATCTCTCACAATACCTGCCTTGTCTTCTGTTGGCAAACTTGGCTGGCTAACATTTTTGGTCTCACAGGTGTTTTGGTCTCTCCAAACACCAGCAGTCATAGGCCATGCTGCCAGAGAAACTTGCACTCTGGACAAAACTGTATAACCATAATTAAACCTGTAACATGATGCACGTTTTATGGCACCAGTAAAGGTGGTCCTTCTGAAGTAGTATGTATTTTTAATATGCTAAAACAAAAAGGCACATAGCAAATTATTCAGTGTTCCAAAAAATATCAAAGACACCCTACACACCAACATGTTGCCTCCTATCAAATGTAATTATAATGATGTGTGTGGGTTAATTCCATCACTGCACTTTGTATTCAAGTGCCACACAAGAAATTCAGCTGTTTCTGGAAGAAAAGCCAACCGGAAGACCACGTAATTTTAAAAAATGCAAAAGAGACTATTTGGCAATAATCTAAAAAAGAACCCAGATTCACTATGCCTCACTCTTCCAATACCATTTTTCCCTCACAGTCAAAAGTCAAACCAGCATCTCCCACCACAATTCCAGATGAGAAAAGGTTACTCTAATGGACAGAAAATTAGTATGTAAGTCCATAATAACTGTCTGAAAATAAGAAACAATAACTCAAACTATTTCACAAAGAAAATACAGGTATGATGATCTGGGCAGCTGGTGTTTATTGTACAACCACTTCATTATTGAGAGCTCTTTCCTATAACTCCAGGAGGCTGCAAACTCCATTATCATTGCAGAGTCTGTTTACCCTGTGTGTCATTTTTTGTTACAATATTGAACCAAACCCCCAGCAGGAGATAGGAATTATTATGCTTGGCGAAGGCTAGCAATGACATATCATTAAGTTTTGATGACTGTCTCAAAGGAAAGTACTTTTCAAGTCTGAACCTGGGGGACATGAGGGGACTAAGTAACAGATTATGGGGAGAAACTTTGGTCGTGTCTCAGACTGATCAAAGGGTCACCTGATACATGTTCAAAAGCCTCTCTGGGCATCCTGGGGACAAAGGTAAGGGTGACCAGGGGAGACACTCTAAAAGCAGACAGTATCATTGACTGCAAGGCAGGCCATAATAAATGAAAACTGACTTCACAAGAGATAAGAAATAAACTACGATTTGAAGAAAAATTTGGAGCAAAAGCAGAGTACTACTGAATTCCCCAGAGTGCACAGATTTTGACACCACGTCCATTCAGGAAGAAATGGCTGGAAAAAGCATGGTCATTATTATTTTGTTTATCTTGCTTTCTTAGAAGAATCAAAAGAAAGACTGGTTGCTTTTTAAAGGTATCACAAGGACTCAAGAATCCAGCCTGTGCAAAATGCTATTCATTTCCCAAACTCAGTAACACTAATCTCCTCTGGCAACAAAACTGCCAGACACTATAAAAACAGGCAGATACATTTCCTTGCCTCCTGCCTGGCAGTCATCAGCTTCTGGATTCAGTAACAGAGCAATGAAATCCCAGTGGAATTTCGTCCTCCAGGAGTCAGCAGTAAACTCTGTATACTTTTGAACAGATAAGCAATGGCCAGCCAGAAACTGAGATTTGCATTATTCAGACAAACAAAGTCTAGTGGGGTGCTGTTCCCCTGTGCTTCCATCTGAGTTCCTTCCTGCCTTGCACGTGGCACCAGCTCCCGTGCCCGTGCACATGAACACAGCCAACGCAAACACCGCTGTGTGCAATGGCTGCTGCCCCAGGGCCTGCAAAACCTGTTTGAACGGCAAATATAGAGCTCAGCAGGACTTACTTTGCACTATTCCTCAACAGAACTTCTTTTGCACTACCCCTCCTACTGCTGGCACATAACACACGATGCTTACGTTCACCTTATCCCATAGGTGCAGCAGCATTTACTTACTAGGTGTAGTTTATACGCCTCATTTTGAAAGCACTGTAACAAAAAGACACGTGCAAATGGTCCTATTATCTGAGCTGTGCCTGAGAATGACAGAAATTCATCTGCTGAAGACATATGCTGCGGCTCAACTTCAGAAAATATGTACGCACAGTAAGACTGAAGCCCAAACAAGTACATTCAGAGGATATTTATTAAGTTTACTTGCCTGTCAAGAGCAGTAAAAGGTAATTAGGGTTCGTCAGGAAGAGATAATAATGGATGTTTTCAGCCCTGACAGACAATGCTGCTACAGAAAAATCACATTAATGCAGTGAAGATCTTCACTAAGGAAGAATTACTCTTATCCAACACCACTAACTTAAGATAGAGAAGCCTGACTTAGCAATACATTACTGAATCTAAATGTACAGAGAATAGATAAAATTCAAATAATCAAAAACTTTGTTTTCTCTGTCAGCTCTATATGTACCAAGCCAAATGACAGACGAAAATAAAAACTGGTCCCTACTACTGTATTTCAATGTCTAGCTGTGAAACCAAATGAAAGGAAGAAATATATTCTCTTCACTTAAAATATCCAACCTTTACTTTCAAGGTTTTTATTTTTATATCTGGACTACAAATTAAACAGCAAACATATCTTAAGGTTGGAAGAAAGAACAGCAAATGACACCAAGACAAATTACAGACATTAATTACCCTACAGAGTACTAATGTTATTCTAATGCAATTTTTCACTATGTTTTACTGAAATTTAAACTGTCTTACAGTTCTTGACACTAATTCTACATTTAATAAATGTGAACATAGACTTTCTGACAATTCAGAAGTTCATAGTACTTTTTGCTGGGATAAAGTTCCAGGCCAAAACTTGCTGTCTCCCTTCATAATGACCATAGCCTCACTACAAGACGTTACACTCTTTTGGAGGTGTGAGCAGTGGCAGTACGGTTTTGATGAGGAAATGGATCTCCCAACACCCCTCTCAGAGAAAGAAAGACACATTTTGCTACGGAGAAAAGTACATTTTCCAAGAAGCAGAAAAAAGGATTTGGGTATTCTGACCACAGTCTCAGCGACTGGGGGGCCAGGCTCCAGGTGGGAATTCAGCTTCACACAGACCAGGAAATCCCGTGACTATTGTCTAAGCAAACTGCACCTTTGGCTGTCACGTGAAGTACAGAACAAATGCATGTCGTGATGAAGATCAAAATTACATAGCTCAGTAGAACTCAAGGCTCTTACAGTCTCAGAGAACATGTGAAAGGATAAATGACACGACAAAAGTCACAGGAATACAGTGAGAAAAACACACTTTCAATTCCTGCTTCACACTTTCTCTCATGCTGACAGTATACAAACACCAATGTGCAGCACAGTGTTTTGCTGCCTTTTACAAGCAGCCTTTGAAAAGCTCGAATAAACCCTCTTTCTAATATATTGTTTCCAGTGCCTTCTTTAGTAAGAAAAGAAAGGCAAAGTAACGTAGTTCATCATTACAAGTCTATACCTATAGAGAAACAAGTACATTAATTAAATTTTGATTTTTGGCTGAATATTTCCAACACTCTACTCTCTGAATAAAGTGAGTGAAAGAAAGAAAACTCTTTCAATATAACAATACAGCAATAAGCATGTGTGTGTGCAGGGCAAGGGTCAGGGAGAGGGAAGGGTATTAATATACTATCAAAGAAAAGGTGCAGTTTACACAGTTATTCTGTTGCTACTCACTGTATTGGGTACATATGGCAATCCATAAACTTTCTCCTGTGTTTCCTTTAAAATTTCTGTGGTTGACTTTTTTAGAGGGTGTTTACCATGGTAGATTTGGTCCAAGACAGCATAAAATACCTGAAGAGAGAAAATACATTTGTCTTTGGCACATGTTCTTGGCATATGAAAACCAAAAAGGACACAAAGAAAAGAACATGAGGGATGGACTAGGGAGAGGGAATAGTTTAAATATATATGGTTTGGAAATCTTCTATCATTAGTATAACATACAAGGAGAGAGACAGGTTTTTGGAGAACACCAACCACCACCATCATGACCTATTATAAACCCATGTTTAGGTCACTTAGCACACTGGGAGTACTAAATTGTCTGCATTTTTAAAATAAATTAAGATCTCTCCCTAGGGCCCTCCAGCCATTCCACTTTTCAAGAAAAGTATTTTTCAATAGATTTAATTGAAAAACCCTATTTTTAAGTTATTTATTTGAAAGTTATTTCAGTGGATACTGCAAAATAAGCTACTTCAAGACGTGTACATGCAGCCATGAGAACACCTCACCCCTGCAGGGACAACTTATGGCTTAGGCAGTGAACACACGAATTACAGAATCCTTAAGGTTGGAAAAGACCTCCAAGATTATCAAAGCCCAACCTTTGACCTAAAAGCACCATGCCCACTACAGAGAGCTGCTGATGCTACTGAGTTTCTGCTAGAGCCCTGCAACAGTGTAGCACTAATGCAGATATTTTCCTTTATTTTAGCTCTCACCCTCAGAGCAATAAATTGCTAAACTGTAAACTTAGATCAAAGTACACTGCACCAGCAGGGTACTCCAGAAGTAAGAGCTGCTCCATACACAATTTTTATGCATGTGAACTATAGCAGAAGGCAGGTGCATGACAAATTACTGAGGTGTTTGAGAGCAGGAGAGCAGTACCATTAAAAAGACTTTCCAAGCAAAGACAGCAAAGCAGAGTTACCTGGCACAGCAAACATGAAACAGGCATGGACAGAAGACAGTGCCAAGGTTCTGTGTGTGCCATCACTGAAAATGATGGCAGCTTTTTTTTTTTTTAATACGAAAATTTCCTAATCTGTGGAAGTGCAGGAAAGACAGAAAAAGAGGACACCCACTGCTGTGCAACACAAAATATTTTTGAGAAGTTTGATGGATCCAGATGTGTAAGGAAAGAGTTCAGGTCAGGTTATCCTGTGGTAGGCACACTTCACGGGAAAATTGACAGTAAGGAGCCTCAAAAAGCTTCTGAGCAAGCAATGAAGCAAATAATTTGGCTAGAGATTCAGATCAGGCCCAGTCACACACCCAGGGTGCAATACTATCCCCAATGACATAAACACACTGTTCCAGGAACTATAACCACAAAATTTTATGGAGTAAAAGTTGTTTGGATGTTTTAAGTCATCTAAATAACACAACCCCCTGAACCTCTGAAAAGATTCTTTATTATGAAATTTTAGTACAAATAATTCTGAACTCTTTCGTAATTTATCAGAATTCAGCATCTTTTTATTTGTTCTGCATACAACATGTATTTTCATCAAAATTGTGAATGTTTCTAAAGGAGCATATTCTTTCTGTTTGAATAAGCTTTCTTCTAACATACAGAATTCTGATAAACCCTTTGACAGTGTCTCTTGACAAATAACAAATGTGCATACTGATTTTTTTCCAAGAGAAACTGAGGGTTATAAGTAGGGGGGTGAATAAGCCATGACTTGCAGGAGCTGCTCCTAGATTTCCTTCTTGCTTCCTACATGGCTAATGAGGAGAAGAGAGGTCAGTGAGACTCAACTTGCACAATCATCCATTAATGACATTGCAAGTTTTGTGTCCCAGGTAGCGACACTGAGCAAGACACGTAAACACAAATCATCTACAAACCCAGAACAGGCAGCAAGCATCTGTTCAGATTAAAAATATAAAGAGAAACCTACACAACCCTGCAAAAACTACAATACTTTATTACTCCTACTTATCTAAGAAGAGAAAGAGGCTTTACAATGGCTTTGCATTCCTAGTCACTAGAATCCCAATCAGTTTTTTTACACAGTTTAACAAAAGCTACAGCATTTATGGTAGCAAGGGTGACTGAAAGTATGACCCACTGTAAGTACCATGAATAGACCTGAAAATTACCTGATATAACAGTCCTAGAAAGCTTACTTTCTCCTGTCGCCCTAGACCTTTGTAACTCTGCAGGAGTCATTTCACACCAACTTCCCCTCCCTAAAAAGCCCAAATCAAACATGAGTAACTTCAGCATCTGACAACAGACTTTAGTGTCCATTGTTAGCACAGCCTTGATCCTCTTTTTTCTATCTCCCATCTTTGTTAGGGCCAGTCTGCAGTTGCTCTTCAGTGTTCCTCACGAGATGGAAGAACTGCATCTGCACTGCAGTGGACCTTCTCTAAAGTGAAGTGTGGAGTCGAGTTGTTTGGGGTCAAGGAGGCAGAGCAAAAGCTCAACTCACAGCGAGGAAGTAGGGAAATGTCAGCTGAAAGCCAGTGAAATGTTCTGCCTAAAGAACAATGTGGTGGTAGGGAAATGAGTCACTGAAGTCAGCTATAAGCTCTCCCTTGATCCTGGCACATGTAAAGTGTGGGAAGAAAGCTATGAGCCAGGCCACCTGGACAGCACAGCTAAAAAAACCATCCCTGAAAATAAACTTGGATGAACTTTATACCCATATGCATTTCCATCTACAAACCAGAGTTCTGTGTGTTTACACAGGCCTTTGAAATGGGAAAGGGAAACACATCCCAGGACCACAGGATTTTAGGTGATACTGCTGAAGAGCAAGCTAATACTTAGTATCAAGCAGTAGACAGAAGATGATTTCTAATTGCAGTACATTTCAGTACATTCAACACATTTCTCAAAAGACCTAAAAATACAAAAACACCATCTCATAGTTTTTTATCTTCATAGTGTCTCTCTACTTACATTGGTATTTATTAGTTTCACTTAATTCCAGTTCTTTCTAGCTCCTTGTCTGCTTAACAGCATTAATATGCTGTTATATTAATATGCTAACACTTAGGCATTTTCCAGTGAAGTTACTACTGACTGAAAGACTTTGGGATTCAATTTGCCTGGCAAAAGCCTTAGGAGAAGATGTACGGACTCTCCTGTCTTTCCTTCTGAGTAACTGATTACATGACCTAAAAGAATATTCAGAGGTATTATAATTACAAAAAAGCAGTAATATTTCTTACTTTCACATGCCAATAGACTTATTTTCTGAACAGACTACAGAAGAAACTCCAGGTGTTTTCCACACTGCTGGAATATTTGTCAGCATTTTTTCTTCTTTTAAAGGTCAAATATAGCTAACATAGCATCTAGCCATTAATATAGAATACAGTCTTTGCAAAGTCTGGAGGAACAGTATTAGAATCTTCATTCACAGCTTTTTTTCAGGCATATAGCTAGCAGCACATATATACTTTGGCATCTGCAGATTAAAATATATTTTGCTTTTTAATCTGCATGAGTAACAATATGCAGTTCTATAAAGGAATGTATTAGCTTTATATTTGCCATGTAGTCAACTTCTCTGGGACATTTTTTTCTGAATTATTAAACAGAACAGCTCTGCCAATCTGTCTCTTTGAAATGAGTGCACACTTCTGCAGGTTTTATATCTGGAATCTCCAAAAACATCGTGCTGAAAGTAGGAAATGAATATTATTATTATTCAGTGTGGCATTATGGTCATTTGGCATGGGTTGAAATTGGTTGAACTTGAGTTACAGAAGAGTAATTTGAGGGCAAGCAGCCTGCTTAATCACTGCATCATTGCCAGCACCAGTCAGTCATTAGGCACCCATGGGAAAAAATGGAAAAATTCCAAAGATCTGTAAATTTGCTTCTTTCCACATCTCAGTAACTAACCTTTACTAAGGTACCAGCAGAGTTATCTCACCTAAACACCAGATTAATTGTAAAAGGAAAAACTATATGCTTTGGGCTTAAGGCAAAGCAAAGAAGAAAACAAAATCCCAAAAATCACACAGCAAAAACTTGCAGCACACTAAATGCAGCCAAATGCTCACTGTAAAAAACTTGGCTGGATGCTAATGCTACTGTACATACCCGAGAACTGCTGGTGCAGGACTGAAAAGGACCAAATACCATTTTAGAAAGAACACCGATTTCCTTTACCTTCTTTGAAGAATAGCGTCACTGATTATTTACAGAAATGACTTTTCAATCAGACCTACCCACAGAAAATAAAGGTTTATGAATTTAGTTACTTCTCCTAACACTGGGAGAGAGAAGTCTTACATCCTTACAGCTCAGCCAGTAATTTTGATGTGACAAGTGGCCACTTTCATCTGGAGCTGCAGAAGACAAGGAGCTCAAATCGCTTTCTAGTAAATACATGTGCTGGTTTGATTTTACTATGGCATCTTGTATCTCTCAGTCCTACTAAATTTTAATGATCCAAGGTACACAATACTTCTTCTACTGCAAGTTCCCCTTAAATTATTCCAAAATAATTCAAGAATTTAATCTTAAACCACGTTTGGGAATCCTGATAATCCAACCATTTCCAAAAGCTGTGGCTTTCATG
This sequence comes from Daphoenositta chrysoptera, assembly GCA_013397915.1. Classification (NCBI taxonomy): domain Eukaryota; kingdom Metazoa; phylum Chordata; class Aves; order Passeriformes; genus Daphoenositta; species Daphoenositta chrysoptera. The sequence goes on from VZRO01002888.1 coordinate 163,867, forward strand.
ATATTTTCCTATAGATATAAGCATTTAGGTTTAAGCAGACAACACAGAATATGCTCAGAAAAACAAACATGACAATCAATATAAAAATGAATTAATTTTAATGAATTTGCATATACTTAGATAACACATCTACATTAAAATTAAAAATCTGGTAAAATTATAAGAACTAAAATATGTTTTGCAAGTTCTGAATAGAGAGTAGAAACTAGAATGCAAAAAACATACCTGGAGTTGCATATCAGCTGCAGCACACACCTTTTTGGACTCACATAGTCTTGACACCATGTTTTTTGGTAGTGGCTTGAATAATAAAAAAAACCAGATCACATTTAGACTTATTGTATATTTGTAAATAGTATTTAAGTAACTAATTACTAGAAGAGGCTGAAGATACAAAAAAACCCCTGGTGGTAATAAAGCATATTTAAAGTGCTTTGCATTGAGGAAGGAAATATTTACTGAGCTATGTATTAAATGGCCAATTAAGATATCAGCACTAATACACATAGCAATAGAGAAATCACTGTGTGAAATCTGTTTGTTTTTCTATAAACTGACTCCATACTCCCTTATATGCCTGTTAAACATGTTATTACTATTTTTAGACATAAAGAACTGATTGGGGCAGTTAAAGTTCTGCCACATCATATAACTCATAATACTAAGCTTAATAACACTGGGTTTTCATAACTTCAACTGAGACAGCATCAGATCTTCTACCCTAACCCACATAAAAATATTTAGTTGTACTGAACAGTAAATATCTACCCTTTGAAAATTTTACAAAGTTGAATTTATTCCACATCTATGGCAATAAAATTATCCATGCCACATACTGAAAGTCAGAAACACTTTTCAAGTCATTAAGCAAACTTTTCAACTTTCCATCCAGATGTCTGCAAGTACATCCAAAGACTTTTTAATGCCAGATTTTTTAGAATATCTGTCTGTGAATGCTTGACCTTACACGTCTTCCACCACTTTGTGAAACTTTTCAATAGATGTTTTTCCTAACATTTTCTTTTTTTTTTTTTTTTTGCTAACGGCTTCCTTAACCAAACAAATTAAATATGGTTAAAATAACTGCATTCTTACTAAAATACTAAAAGAGGTACTACAAGTTGTACAATGTAATAGACATGGTAGGTATTAAACCTGACTCTAAAATCATACCTATGCTTTTATAGTGTGTTGAAGCGTTCAAGAAATAATCCAAGAAAGTCTACAGATATGGCAGAGCCATATGTTTAGATTCCCTGCAAATTATATGACTTCAAGACAAACAATGTTCACAGAATAAAAATCCAGGTCTAGAGAAGTTACACATAAGTGAAGAAAATGTTATCAATTAACTCTAGAACCTCAAAGTTCAAGCAGGTAAGAAACATTCTCTAGTTGCACAGCTGCTTTATGCAGTACTTGCTAAGGCTTGCAACCTCTTCTCCAAGTCAAAAGTTCCCTAGGTCAAGCATGGTATAGAACCAGAGAATTTAATAAGGCAGAAACTAAAGTAGAAAAAAAGTTACAACTGGTTAAAGTATTTTGGTTGGACAATTATTCTCCTTGTTCTATGAATGTCTCTGTCTCATCCTCTTTACACAAGTAGGGCACACCCTTCAATGCCCTTTCATCTTGGAACTAAAACACATCTGGGTTTGCAATAACACTGTTTCAATACGGAAACCTATAGAATTTTGAGGAGATTTTGTTAAGCACAAAACCCATCAGCAAGTTTTGGCAGCTTTTTGGAGGCTTTCTTTTCCTAATGAAGTAGTACAATATGGAATTAAACAAAACCTATTTCTTCTAGGGGCATCTGTGTGTTGGATACAACAAAGTGTGAGAGAACTGGATGGGAATTCTTAAACTGTAATTTGTCAGTGTTAAAAGACTCGAACAACCAAAAGCTTAGCAACAGCAAATATGTATGTTTTACAAAGTTATCATTTAAGAGTGCTAAAGTCAAGAGCCCTCCTACCAGTAAGGTCAAACCAACTCTTTCAACATAACGGTATTTCAATTTTATATTTCATCTATATTAAATGATGGCAAGAGGAAGTTCTAGAGACAAAGTAAAATATAGGTAATTTTATCAAGAGACTCCAAGAAAATTCTGTTATCTATTTTTGTAGCCATACGAATGTCAAACAAACAATGCCAATCTACTGTGCATTGAAGAGCAAGCTCTACTGTTTGAGCACATTAAAATCAACAAGAAAGTACTAATCATTTTTATGACTACACCTTTTGACAAAAAGGCAAAGGAGAAAAAAACATTTATATCTTTCTTGAAATCTATCAATGTTACTAAACTGGCTCAAAGATTGTGTTTTGATTATAATTCACAAGCCAAGCAGAATCTGGCACCAGAAAAACACTGCCAAAATTAGATTAAATTGAAAGAATTTAAATTGATAAATCACTTATTTTTCCCAAAACACCTTTGGGATCATAATACTTAAGATTTCAGGGAAGCAAAATTTGACTCCAGAGGGTTTTTCAAAGATCACAACTCCACTCCAAGGTATGTTTCTGGGAATGTCATGCACACAGATATGCTGAGGTCTTGAACTGGAGCATGTACTATTTCAGGCAATAGCAACTATTCCTCCTTGCTCTGTTACAATCTCACAGAGCCCCTTAATAAGCAGCTGAGTGAATTTTAAAAAGGCATCAGCATTGTTACTTTACTTTTTCTGAAAGATGAGCTCTCCGATAAAACCAGAATGAAACTGCCATCCTCTTTCTAAAAGAAAGACTTCACAGAGCTTTGGCTAAATCTATGTCAATTGAACACCATTCAATTTTTTAAATTTAAACACTACATACTTTACTTTGAGGTCCACTTTTCCATCCTTCTCCATTAAGTAACTTTAAGATCTTGGAATGAATTTTTCAGCATGTTTGTCATGGTGGCTAGAAGAACAGAATTCCCTGTGTCCCAAGGCATGATTAACTCCTTACTGTTGTGTACTAACTCCAACACATTACAACTGTTTACTGTCTGTGGGATTATTCTTGTAATCATGCTAATACAATACTGTCTTTGTAATTCTATCTCTGTGAAAAATGAACTCAGTTCAAATTTGAACAGCTGAAACAGGCCTTTGTTCAAGAGAGCCTCCAAAGACACACAAGCTTAAAATGATTTAGCTCAGACCTACCACATATCTGTGCACTTTACAAATGAAATTAAACAAATAATCACAGTGATACAGAATGGCACCCATGCACCAGATTGTCTGCTTAAGCACTGTAATGCCCTCATTTTGGTATGGCTTGACTTCATGAGCTTAACTGACTAATTCAGCTTTAGTAACTAATTATCACAGTCCTCTCTATTCATTTGTTTTATCTCAAGGATTTTTTGGTTTGAGTCATCTTTCAGATGAAAGGAAAACTAGGCTTGCTATTTTCTTGAAACAAATAGATTTGTGCTGGCCAGCTTTTTCAACTAAGTTCAAAAGACTTGCTCCTTTTGACAGAAGAGCTTGAAAGCCTTGTCACTCCTCAGTATTCAACAGCACAACCTTTCAAAATGGACAGAAGGCAGAGCCAAGCTTTCTATAAACTTCAGGATATTTTGGACCAGACCCTCATGATCTACATCTAAATGCATTCTCATCTTTGAAGGTCTGCCCATCAATTTATTTTTCTGCAATGGTACTGAAATACAGTTTTCAACAGTTCACATGTTTTAATAACCAAAACACCTTTCCCCTCCTGTTCTCACAAGCGTAAGTGATCCTAAGTGCAGATCCTCAAGGATGAGTCGTTCTACAATTGACTTTTATAGCAATGGCAAACATAAGCTGAGACTATGCTGACTGCTGACAAGTTTTTCTGATGCAATTATGTTCAGTAGGAATATTAAAAATCACACCACCTGAAGTCTACATGCAAAAAGTGTAAATGCAGCAATGCCAAAAGAAGGATGCTTTGTCAAATCATCTGCATTGCCTCTGACACAAACTGGGTAAGGAGAAAGTCCTCATTCTGACAACATCCTGTTGGTGTAGTTGTTGCAGAAAAGATCCTTCTAGCACAGAAAAGCTCAGTCTCTTAATTAAGAAGAAGAAACTTAATGGAAGTTCTTACATGGAATAACATTTGGATTAAATGGTTTCACAGTTTTCACATTTTAACTTCTTCGTCCACCTTCCTTACTTCCTTGAAAAGGGGGTAAAGTGGACTCATTTTTCTTTCAAATAAATAAAATACTAGAGAAACAAAATAAAAAGATTGAATTTCCTATTTGCATAACAAAAAAATTAATCAGGGAACGAGCAGAGAAAATAAGCCCCAAAAAGATCTTTGTGAAGTTGAAAATTTAAGAGAGATGGGTTTTTGAACTCAAAGTACTTCATAACATATACACAACAGAAAAGATTACTTCAATCTATTTGTATTTAAATGACAGACATAGAAATCCAATATCAGATTCTTAAAAATCAGCTTAGATGAACCAACATAAGCAAAAGCAGATTTCTGTATGTTGGATAATGGCTTAAAAAGCCATTCTAAATTTTTAAAAAAGCAATTAAAAGGAAGCCATCTAAAGCTCTCAAGAGCCACAGAACAGTTTCAGGCTCTTCTCATCTTCCAGCATAATCCATTCTTGCCCCCTTCAAGACTGGATTTCTACATCAAACCTCTCTCAATTGATCTCTGAAAGGGGAAGATTTCACCACCAATAAACAGAAAAGTTTATGGAAATGCCAAATGGGACACAGCGTCTGGTTCTTAGCTTTTGCACTGAAACTAAACATGGTTTAGATTTGTTAAGTCATTTTGAAAACACAGAGCCATAAATAATGTTCCACAAATCTCTTTCAGATGTTTTAGTGAAGCTCATTCTCTGAGCTCATATCCAATCAGATTAACTTCATGCTGTTTAAACACTACATGAACTTTATAGAGAACATTAGAAAGCCGTATTTCTGTAGGTGGACTCAAATAGATAAATGATCAACACTCCTAAGCTGAGTTTGTTTAACTCCCAGATTTCAAAGAGACTTTCCTTAGTGCAATCAATTCTGCAGAAACGATTGCTCTGTTGCAAAAAAATTAAATAAAATTTACAGAGCAAAATTCTCAGACAGTATCTATTAAAATAGAACTTCAGCAACATATTTTCCTAACTGTTCAATGGACACAAACATAATTCTACTTTATAATACTGAAATATACTGTGTGCTTAGTATTGGATAAAAAGCTCCAATGAAGTCTAACACTACACCATTTCGGAGGAATTTCTGAAAGGTCTGTATATAAATGTCTGTAATAATCTTCTATTGCCATGTCTTAAAGCAATCACAAGAAGTCACCTTGTTCCAAAGAGCATTATCTTCCAAATACCCTACAGAAAGCACATCCTTGCAATAGACTGATGAAGAATAACTTCGTGTAAGAATAGCATCAGAGTTTTAATGCAGAAATTAATGACTGACAGAATCTAACTAATCCTAATATAAACCTAAATAGAGCAGTATATTTTTCATCACAAAATATTTTAAACACTCCCCTACATTGTGCTGAAAATGGAAATTTTGGAACACTGCAGATCACTTCCATTTACGGCCATGATTTGCTATGAGCTTTATTTTAAGACAAACTTTAGAGAGTTCACTGATAAATCCTGTTTTTGTCATAACTTACCTGTAATTATACTAAGGCATTCCAAATAATTTAATTCACACAGAAGTTGTTCACCTATTACACATTGTAGGAAAAAAAGTCTGAAAGTTTTAAATATGAAATTGGAACCTTGCATATAAGAATCTAGTATTCTTATGCAGACTACATTTATCTTTTTTGCAATGACAATATTAACATTTTTTCTGAATAACTGAAATTATAACTAGTTTTATCCATTGTTTATTTCTACTTTAAACATTATTAACAAATGACACATGTAAACATGACTCTCTTCCTAAATACATTTATTCCTATTTTCAATATTTTACATATCATTTTTCCCTACCTGTCCTGTTTTATAATGCCTTGCAAACTGGTTGACCACTCGATAATCATTTGCAAAGTACTCCATCAGAATTGAGGGAACTTCAGCAAAATCAGTAGGACATCTGGTTCCTAGAGGTGGAATAATTGTACACATTAGCATTTGCTATTTCCATTAACACAAATAGTTAACTCTTCCCAAAAGGTTTTGCAACTTTCAGTTTGGACTTTTGGTGAACTTTAATGTTCTTTCATTTATTAAGTCAATATTTTATTTCCATTATTGTACATACTGCCAGAAAAGCTTCATTATGATCCTACACATTTTACTATAAATCACAAAGTAAAACAAAATATTTGAACAGCTGGGTGAGGCACCTTATAAAGCTCTGGATCACACCCTTTTTAAACTAAACCAGACTGTAGCCAAACTGGCCCTACATGAAACACCAAATCTTTTAAGTGTCCTAAACCTAAATTAAACTACAATGTAAATAAAACTCTGCCTTAATCCCATTCACAGTTACAATTTTTAGCTTCCATCTGTTTGCTGAGCTTACTTATGCTTTATATTAACCTCGCTTTACAATACCAAGTCATTCATTCAAGGAACACTCTTGCAGATTGAAGACATGTTCTATCTAAGTGCAATGAGGTAATATCTTAGCTGTTATTATTTTCAAAAAGCACTTTCCCAAACCCCTTATTTACTCTAATCTTTATCAGCATCATACCCAATGGAAGTTATTAAAAAGTGTAACACATTGCCAAATCAAAGCTGAATTTCTAAATTCTCTATTAAAGTTAGCAATGTAAAAGTTGTTGTTTTCATAGTGGACCCAGTGGGTCATCACCTCTATCCCTGTCTGCCAGAGACAATGTCAATATTCAGAAGTAGTCTTAAATCCCAGTATGTTTGTACTATTTTTTGAAGATTAGTTTTTAAAATCACTCCTTTGACTGCTATAAACCTTTCTCTAATTTTTAGTCTTAATTTATAATCTGTTTATACTCAATGAGTCAGAGTGATACTGCTCTTTAGTATAAATAACATTTATCACACTGGATTTTACCTACTAAATTAAGAGAAACAATATTCTCTCTGAGTCATCACTATCCAAAGGCAAGATAAAGTCTAAGAAACTATCCATTCCAGTTCTTCTCTGTACTTGATGCAGTTTGAATTCAGTTTCAGACTAAGCACACAATAGCATGCCCAAACATTGCATGAGGTTTCACCAGCACCTTTACCATTCTAATACTTACTGCTGTTAGATACAGCTCTGACGTAATTCCAAATCATATTCGACCCTTTCACAGACACATTAGCTATATGCAGTTCTGCACTGACACATAAAACTTATCCTGTTTCTCTGCCACTGCTGAAAAATGCATTTGATAGCAAAAATTCTCTTTGTATTCTGAAATGCATGATCTGCTCTGTGTAGTTCTGAATGACAGAATAGTGAGGCGAGAGAGAGCAGGAAAGATGTCAAATACTCAGCTCATCTCAACTAGAATGTCAAATATTTTGTTCTCACAGTAGCCTGTAGTCATCTTGTTTCCATACTTTACCACCCTAGTGTTCCATGAGAGAGCAGACAGCCCCTAACAGACATCCTCGGGGAGCCCTTTTATTGTTACATTCCAAATCCATAAAAAAAGGATTCTCTGCAGAAACAACACCCCTGACCTCCAACCTCCAGTGCTGCTTTTGCAATGCTAGGTCTGGAGTGAAATCCTCTGGGATGCAGGACTGCCTGGAGCTAAGGCAACACAGTAACCATACACAGGGACTCCTGGGAAGCCTCAGCCTCCAAATAAGCCATTTCCTGCCCCTCCAACAGTTTCACATGCAGACGATACAATCATACAAACATGATTCAGAACAAGAGGAGAACTCCCACCAAAGCAGCTATTTTGGGCATATAAACATTCCTGTAGCTCAAGATGAGCAAGGGTATATGAGTGGAAGGAGTGGGGGAGAGCCCTTAGCTGTCCCTAGGACTATACAGAGCTTATACTGAAGGAGTTTTGCAGTGTTCATCTGTTTTAACGATGTCTAGTAGTGACATACTTATAAACAGCTCAGTCAATTTTAATTTTAAATGGAAGACTTAAAAAGAAGAATACTTTGCCACTGGTGCAAAGGTATCTATTGATAAAACATTAACTGTACCATGGACATCCCTTTGAATCACTAGCATAATGAAAAAATGGTAGTACATATTAAAAAAAATTTCTTTAGACAAGGGAGTTACAATCTCATCTGTTTAGTTGGGTTTTTTTTTAATAAGTATGTGCCTACTGCACTTGAGATTTCCAGCACACTACTGTAGAAAAGAATATACCAAGCTGTCCACAGGTATAAAAAAGTAGCATGACAAGCAGCCTTAGCCAGCACAGGTCTTTGACCTGTTTGCCACAACTGCAGAAGGTTCTAGAAGCCAAAGACCTGCCTGCCAATATGATCACCACTCTTTGCAAGATCTAATTCACTAATTTTCCTTCACTCATTTTCCTAAGTAATTTCCAACCCAGGATTCATTGTGGTTTTACATTAGGTACAACCTATTTCCCAACCTCCAACTATTCCAAAGATTATAAACTCCACATAAGACAAACTTGCAAGAGTGGATACCACCAATAGAATAAAGATCAACAGTACATAAACAAAAGATACAAATGCCTAATTCTTATTAGAAATAGAATATGCAAGTGTTGAGTTTTACATAATATCTGAAGATCTGATACTGTATTCTCAAATCATCAAGGACATAGAACTATTAACATGGCTCAACCATTTTTGGTTCATACTCTTTTTCTTCTTTTGTTTTGTTCTGTTTATTTTATTTTTTTAATCTACTCCTTTCTTCTGGAAATTAAACATTTGACTAAAACAAAAAAATCACTATTATAACTTTCTTACCAGTGACATGTTGGTACCGAGTTCTTCCCAGCATAGAATGCATAGCATGTCCCATTTCATGGAAGAGATTCTCCATCATGCCAGGACTTAGCAGCGTTGGTGCACCTCTTGCTGAATTGGGAAGGCTCAGCATAAGAACAACTACAGGTAGCTGGTACTCTCCATTTTCCTTTAGTCTGCCACCTCGAACTGTAAAGTGACAATCCTTTTCAAGGTAAAAGCAAACATGAACAGCCAATGTCATTATATCAATGATATTAAAACAATGATTAAATTAAACTTAAACTGTTAAATCAAATCTGAACATATACCCAGTTACAAAAGCAGAATTCAATGATTGTTAACAGTGTTGTTCAATAGCAGCATTGTTTCTCCAATGTTATTGTATGTTTTAAATTCACAAGGAAATTACTTTATTCCATACAGGAAAGACTGTGTTGCTCTTAGAAAACAGAATTACTTCTTTATGGTTTAGAATTATCAAAACCGCTAAAATTTTCTAAAAGTTATCACTAGTGCCAAGAAATTTACTGATGTGTCACATCCATAATGTACAGATTAAGTTCTTTCCTCAGCCTTCAGCAGTAATTTCTTTATAAAATATACCACACAGCACTCCTAGTATATTGAGAAATACTAGCAAAATAGAGTTCTATATTAAACTAATGTAGATTTAAATTTTTTCCATTCATCACCTCACTAAAGGTGGTAATTTACAGATGCTTCTCCTGAGTGATGTGCCTCCTGTACTGCATCCTATAGCAAATATACTGCCACTAGGTAGTGAGTGAGCCACAACAGTTAGAACCATCTAGAGTTTTAAGAATTTAGAATAGAAATTAGCTGAGTGTAAAAATTAGAGAGTGTAAATGTCAGATTGTTTCTACTTGGAAACAGTAGGTCAGAAATTAAGTGTTTAAATATCTACCATTTCTCTAAACAGAGTTCTATGACATTCCATAGTGCCTGTTACTGTGTACCACAAAGAGTCTGAGTTCAGCCTACTGGGTTATGTTTTTTAAAATGAAACGTTACTCTAAAAAAAAATCTTACCTAAACCCACACATGAAGTTACAGACTTACCCTGTTTCAGTTTATTTTAAAATGAGGCAAGTTTTACTAAATTTACATTGAACGCAAATGGCGCTAATGCTACAGTCCTTACTTTTATAAAACCCAAGCCGAAGTCAGATCATAAATATTACCTGATGTGGTTTATCAGGTCGCTGGAAGAAGTCACAATAGATGTATCCTAGCAAACCTTCAGTTTCATGAACAACAGCCTGAAGAAAAAAGGAGTATCATTTCCACAGTGAAAGCACTGATAACATGTAAATTGAAGAGATAATATTCAAATCCCAAGATCTATAATGAATAGAGGACAAATGAATTGGGAATAACTAATGTAAAATCTGTTCATAATTTTAATTGGAAAAAAAAAGTACAAAGTTCACAACTTGTCTCTCAAACTATAGACATTTCTGCATTTTACTCAAAACTAACTATTCTCAGATTAGTATTAAAAGTACTGTCAGTGTTAAAAAAACACTGTCTGTAGCCCCCAAATGACAAACAGAAGCTCATTTACCATGGAAATAAAAATAGAAAGAGTAAGGAGTAATTATAAATTGACCCACACTATTTAAAGAACAGCATCTCTTGCGGGAGGCTGGAGATGGAAGAGCAGAGATCTGGCAGTAAATAAATTTAGGGAAGACAACAGAGGAACTTGAGAACCTGATGAGTAAATTACTGCCCAGGTTTTTATTTCCACCCTCCCCCAAAAAGAGGACAGAAAAATAAAAGATGTAAAAATCAATCTGAAATAAAGATGACATACAGAGTAAAGAAAATGAGGCAAAGACATTTGAGTGCTAGGACACATATCTACAGCATTCTAGTCATCTACAAACAAACTAAAACTAACAGGGCTCATTCAGAAAGGTGCAACAATAATCTCCAAACAGAAAAACTGTTTCTGATTCAGGCATCCTTAACACAGAGTTAGTATTAAGGCCATAAAATACCAAACATTGAAAAGGCACTTAAAGAGATTATAAAGCTCTTGAGGTCTAACTTCAACTAAAATTAGACAATTAGTTTGTGCTCTGATAGGTATACAAGCAATTTTTTTAAAATGTTTGATTCATGGCTCACAGGAACACACTATCTTGTTTACCTTCCCTTTGGTTTCAGATGCTGGAAACAAGAATACTTACCAACTTTCGAACATCTTCAGACCAAATCTCTCCTCTCTTTGTCTGTTCAGCATAGAGGGAGATTCCTAGGAGCTGACTGAACAAGGAGTTCAAACCTTCCATGCATGCCCCAAGAGAGAAAAATGGACAGTACAAGCCAGGATCAATGTTGTACCTAAGGGAATACAAGAATCCCAAACCAGTCAGTCAGGAGAGCTACATAAACAGCAGTTCTCACCTTCAAACCACAGGATGTCACAAGATACACTAGTTCAGCCCAAAGGCCCTTAGTGAGCATGTCTGGCTTTATTTTTCATATAGTGCAACCAAGTCACAGTGCTTTGCAGTATCTCAATTTTTCTTATATGCAAATCTGGACACCAAATTCAACAGATGTTGACTGTGATTTTCAGAAATGTGGTGAACACGTAGCCCAAACAGACCATGGCAACATGATGGGTGGCCAAGCAGTGGCTTTTGATCCACAAGAGGCCACTGGCACTCAAGTGCCTTTCCCATGCCAAGGCTGCACCGTGTGACTGATCAGAAAAACAGGCTGGCTTTGGCTGTGGTGTAAGCCAAATCCTCAGCTAGGGCAGGAAACCAACTGGTGAGCACTGCTGACTCTGCAGTCTTTCCTTTCACTGCAGCAGCAGAAACACCAAGGAGACACAATCACCTCCCACACAAAAATCACATCTCAAGCTCTGGGGACTCTCTAAAACCACGTAGAAAACATCTTACAGCTCTGAGCCACCTGAAAATTTTAGTATGGACGTGGATTTCAAACATGGCCAAGCTTCCTGAGCCTAACCTCAATCAACTGTGTTCAAGATGCTGTAGCACAGAAGACGCTCACAGGGAGGAAGACATCATACATCTGCATCCACACATACAAACTGAGAATGAACAAAAAATTCAAAAAGTAGTTCAGAGATGTATGCAGTCCGTAAAGGGCCTCAAACTCCTTGAGACTCTGACCCTAAAATGCAAACACACTACAAGTGTATCAAGCAAATAAATGCTTTGCAAACTCACACCTTTCACAAGCTGATCAACTCCACGCGATTCTTTTGAGACAACAGCAAACTCAGAACTGGAATCTGTTTGTACTTGTGTGTACACTCCAACTGGCAAAAAATGCTCTTCCCTCATTTCACATACAAAGTCCAAGTGTTATTTATACCATTTTCTGGGGTCTCAGAGTAAAGACTGTTTAGAGAATCAGAGTCACTGAAATTTAAGCATGCATCAGCTAGACTACAATAGCTGGACACCAAAGATGAGAACCATGCTACTTTAAGGCCTGTGATCAAAAGGTTTAGTTACAGACCAGCTGTGAAAGAGCCAGACAGTCCCTACCCAAACACCTACCCTTCCTTCCTTCTCACTCCCACACAAAGACCTGAAAAAGAAGCCCACTGGGGATACCTCATTTGACAAAGTGCTGCTTACAACTGCAGCTTCGATTCACTGACAGGCATCACTGAGCTGTGAGGCACGGCAGGGTGGGGCTACTCCTCTAAGCCACAGTATGGTAAGGTACAAGATTTTGCTTATTTTCACACCACAAATGCAAGAAGCTAAAGCCAGTGCATTCCATTCTATTCTTAACTATAGCAGAACATAGAAAATAAAGCAGAATTTGCTTCTACCATACTGACACACTTCTTCAAGGTCTTCACATGTAAATTCACTCGCTGCACGCTTCCATATGCACATTTTCCTTCTTACTCAAAAAGTCATTACACCCAAGGAAATAAGCATGATATAAATCACTTTAGATCAAGTTAGATAAAATGACTGAAAGCAAGTCTCTAAAAGAAAGCAGAAGAGACAAGGTAATTTTTCTATAAGCCACAGAAATTTGGTGTACATAGGACACTGATTGACACACAGAGCTCCCCCTCCACCCTGAAGTACAGAATTACAGGGTATGTGTTGAATATCCTAAGAATTTCTAAGTCAGTCCTTCCTAAGAACTGCAATGCCTTCAACACGGCGCTTTTTGGAAAGCTTTAGCAGGTAAATCTCAGATGTCTCCACACTTTTATAGAATTGCCCAGCGATTCCCTTCTGCCCAGATTGTTACCATGAAAACTGAAACACACCACTAAGTGCTTCAGACCGCCTGATTCTGCTCTGAAGCTCTCCCTGCATACAAACTACAAAACCTGTTAAAATGACCCTTCTTTTGGCAGCAAATCATAACAACCTCCTCAATAGTTTAGAACTGGTTTTTGTCATATCACTTTAAAAATCTTATCCTATCGTCCTACATGCCACTATGAATACTAAGCTGAGTTTTTCCATTTGTAGTTGAAAGAATTGCTTCTTTAACTAATATCTGGCTATAGAATTACTGTCTCAATTCACACTACAGACAAGCTCAAGTGGTTTCATTGCACAAGGGCTCTTTGCAGGGCTTTTTTGCTGAGTGCATTTCAATCAGTCCTGCCAAAGCTATGCTTATGTGCAAAGCCTGCACTCCCTCCTCCTTCCAGACATTCAGTATCATCCAGGGCTCCCGTGCCATTTCCTCCCTGTCCACTGGGAAAAGAGAGGCAAGCGTATGAGGTATTTCAAGAAAGAACCCATATGATACAATACTACAAACACGCACTTCAGTAAATCAAAATTTAACACTATCAACAGCTCACATTCAAAATAAAACATCAGACTTTCACAGCTGCAGGAAATTAAAACATTTAACTCCCAACAGTGAGTTCAGCTGCAGAACATGAAAATTATAAGAAATTAAAGCATAGGACCCTTGAAAACACTTCATGAAATTAAATTACTTTTACACAAGAAACAAGAAAAATCAAATATGTCTAGAGACTGCTCGGAAATTTCTAAAGAGTAGATTTTTTTTTGATGGACCAGCTAAGCATGGAATCAGTTTCCAAGTACATGAAAGACAAGAAAGTCACCAAGAGTAGTCAACATAGATTCATCAAAGGCAAGTCATGCTTAAATAACTTGATAACCTTATATGATGAAATAACCGGCCTGGCAGAAAAGGGAAGAGCAGTGCACCTCACCTCCCTGGACTTCAGTGAGCCCTTTGACACTGTCTCCAACAAGATCCTCATAGAGAAGCTGTTGATGTATGAGCTGGATGAGCAGACAGAAAACTGGCTAAATGGCAGGGCCCAGAGAGAGGTGATCAGTGCCACAGTGACTGGTTGGAGGCCAGGCAGTGTGCTCCAGGGGTCAATACTGGGTTCAGTCCTGTCCAGTCATTGGCAGACTACACCAAACTGAGTGTCATCCAAACTGGGAGGAGTGGCTGATCATCAGAAGGTCTTGCTTCCATCCACTGGGACCTTTACAGGCTGGATAAATGGGCTGACAGGAACCTCAAGAAGTTCAAAAAAATTCTCCCCTGCACCTGGGAAGAACAACCCCAGGCACGACTATATGCTGGGGGACACCCAGCAAGAAAGGAGTTTTGCAGACAAGGACCTGGGGGTCCTGGTGGACACCAAGTTAAACATGAGCCAGTGAGGCACCCTTGCCACAAAGAAGGTGAATGGCATCCTGGGAGCATTAGGACAAGCATGGCCAGCAGGCTGAAGGAGGTGACCCTTCTGCTGTACTCAGCACTGTGTCCAGTGTTGAAGTGCTGTGTCCAGTGCTCGACTCAGGATAAAAGAGACATGGACATACTGTTCAGCCTGGAAAGGAGAAGCCTCAGAGGGATCTTAATATGGAGTATAAATTCCTCAAGGGAGGGTGCAAGGAAGGCAGAGCCAGGCTCTTCTCAGTGTTGCCCAGTGACAGGACCAGAGGTAATGGGCACAGAATGGAACACGAGATGTTGCATCTTAACATCAGGAAACTTTTTTTTTCTCAGTGAGGATTAGCAAGCAGTGGCACAGGTTACCCCCAGAGGCTACGGAGTCTTGCAACTTGGACATATTGAAAAGCTGCCTGGATGTCATCCCAGACATCCAGCTCTAGGGGACCCTGCTTTAGCAGGGGGTTGGTCCAGATGACCTCCAGAGCAAATTTCCAACCTTAAGTATTTTGTGAAGATGTCATATGGAGCCTAGGACTAAGAACACACAGCTGCAGTATGAGAGACATTCCAGCTTTATTAGAGGAAGACAACATCTCATACTAGCTGCAAAGGATTTATCCCATTCAGTTGAAATACTAGATTAATGTGTTTGTTGGAGGGGTGGAAAAAGGCAACCTCTGAAACTAAGTTTTATTTCTGTCAAAAACACAGATACATACTAGTGGAAGAAAGCATGGTACTTCTTCACGGATAGAACAGCTGACACTAATAAATCACAGGGAGAAGATCAATGCCTACTTCTTCCTCATTCTCAACACTCCTTGAACATACACTATGTCCCCATGATCATGACCCTACCACAGGATGATAAGGATGGGAAGAAGGCTGTCTGATAAATAGGGTGTAATATACTGTCACTATCCAAGGTGGAGGGAGGGGGTAGGGTGGTGGCAGGAAATCAGTCTGTAATAGTTTCACCCTTTGAAAAAAGCATGATACTTATCCACCCCCCCAGAAAAATAGCAGTAACAGACTATAATGCCTTAAGGCAGACTCCCCAGAGGAACTAGCCCCCTGCTCTGGCTAATGTTTGAAGATGTCACAATCTTGACATTTTGAGTACAATGTGGTCCTGACTAAGCAACCACTTTAATAGAAACTACACAGAGTTAATATGTCAGTCCCTCCTGGTAGAACATTGTCAGGATGAAACCTCTCCCACATTTAATGAAAGATGTGTGTTAATGTTTTTCTTGCCAATGGAAAATTGAAAAAAGTTTTGAAAAACAACATTTTTTTATACAGAATGCCAAAACAAAGATGTTTCTAGTTCTGATCTCAATTGTCCATTTCTGCCTTGCTCATTACATCAGTGCACAAAAAAAATCAAAGCTGAAGATACTGAAAAATCCTCAAATACCACTAAGTGTCTTATGCCACAGACCCAATACTTAAATTAGTTTTGGACACACCTAGCAGCAGTCAGCAGAGATTATTATACCTTGAGTTATCTGGCATCCATTGTTTGTTTGCTAGCCAGTGCAATGTCCTAGGAGTTATGGAGAAAGGGGTTAAAACCCATAATATAATGCAATTATCACAATCGGATGACAATGACCAATAATACTTCAAAATGAGTACTGGTTACTGAAAAAAAAGGTACTCCTCCAAGAAGTGTGTAATACATATTCAAAAATCTTTGTCTAAATACCAGTCTATACCAACTAAGCAGTAATCATTCCAGACACCAAAACACAGATTCAGTTCCCAAGTTTTGAATTTGGTCCTACCTCATACATGAACTCTATTTTCACAAATTAAGTACAACCAACTATAACTGAAGAAAGCCTAACCTCAAACTTGCACTGATTCCAGAAAACTTTCTCTTTGGGCTTACTTAGGAACAGCAATTAGCCAAAACCTCAGCTATCTGAAACTGATGTCCTATAAGCAAAACCTCAGTTCCTGGAATTATTATTGATAGATGATCTTGCCTTTCAGTGGCAAGAGCAAACATATGACTGACTCTTTTCTGAGCCCCCACCTTCAAGATTTAATGCTACTCATTGAAAAATAAAAGGTGCAACACTAGGTAAGAATAGAGGACAATGTGGAAAAGGGGAAGAAATTAAAAGATTTGAACTTTTCCCAAAAATAAAAATACTCAGTGCACAGAACAGGAAATGCTGCAATCTCTACTAGATCTCTAAAACTTAAATCTGGCATATGGGTGTGGGTAGAAAAGTATTTGGAAGAGTTTACAAAGTAGATGTTCCCTTGTTGAAGATTCTTGGTTGATTTCAGGCACTCAAATGGTAGCAGTTATTAGCAACTTCATTGTTTCCAGATGACAAGAAAAAAGCATCTGTTAGCTAGCAAATGATTACCCAATCTCAGTTACTGACAGCTTCATCACGTTAGTGGAACTGCAAGAACACATTTCCCAGGCACAGTATTTTGGCATTCAAATCCATACCAATCTAAAAACATGGTAGCTCAACTTCTTGGCAGCAATGGGGACTGTGATTGTGACAGCAATCCAAACTTCTCTTCCCTCAGTCCTTTGAACGAAAATTCTCATGCCATTAAAGGGTCTCAGGTTGTATCTTCAAAACACGCTCTGACCTGGGCCAGATTTTCTGAAAGACCACATAAAACTTCAAGATGAAGACTTCTCCCAATACATTCCTCTAGCATTTTAAATTGCCCCATAACAAAGACAGAGCTTGTCTGTGTAGGATGCAGAGCCTTTTTGAGGGCTGATCCAAGACTGTAAAATTAATTTCTCCTGAAGCTAAAGGGAAAACTCAAAGTTCCCCATCTTCTATCCCAGGTGTATGGTGCTTCTTTGATCCTTTTTTTTTCAAATGTGAAACCAAGTGTATTTGTAAATTCAGACTAAAGCCTCCCAACAAGACCCTACCAAAACCAAGGCATTTCTGCCCTGGCAGGGGGTTGGACTATATGATCTCCAGAGGTCTCTTTCAACCCTAACAATATTATGATTCTGGGATTTCACTGCACATTACTTCTCAATCGACAGAATGAAAGGACAACGACTTCAGTTAATGAATTAACTGATACTGACTGACTCTACATAAAAAGGTGCAGAATTTCCAAACTGCTATAGCTTAGCCTGCCCCTGAAATGCTCACTGGTCAGAGCAAAGCAATCTTCATAATCTACACGTTAATAAATGTTGATGACCCGACTGTGCATATAATTATTTTTATTATACTACATGTTAAAGTAGCAATCATTCTAAGAATCATTTTATGCACAATTTTCAAGCTGTTATCAATTGTGAGCTTGTACAGTTGTACAGCTTTGTGTCTTCTATTTAAAACAAATAGTAAAAAATTGAAATAAAACTGCAAGAAGCAGCTGCTTTATTACGAGCACACTCTTTGGCAAGCTGCCTCCACATTTATTCAGACAAGTTACGATTTTATCTCTAACAGGAAGTGCACTCAAGTATTTTTGGGAAAAGAAATCAGAAAGGAAATTATCATGACCCATATTGAACTACAGTAACAGGCACTCTGCTACCAGTAAAATTTCTGCTAAGGGTTACTGCTACTAGGAAGAAAGGTTAATGTTCTGGAGACAGACAGTGTTTAGTGACAATAACTACTGCAAAGAAGAGCTGGAAGACAGGTTTTCTTGTATGCTGTAATTTGCAGCCCCAGAAGAGCAGACAGACAGAATTCAGTGGAGATGATGATACACATGGCATAGTAACATCACCAGCAAAACATTGCACTGCTGTCTCCAAAGCCAGCAAACTCATGGAAACATGGTTACAGCAATTCCTAGGAAAAAGGATTCAGGGCAGATAAGCAAGCCAGGGCAAGAATCAAACACCCTATCTGGATAGCCTTTTGCTTAAAATGTGAGTTCTGGGCCTTAGGATGCCTACATCACCAGAGAAGGACAGACACAAATATTGTAATACTTTCAAGCTTAATAAGGTACCAATTACAGGTAACTAGCAGAAGTCTAGAGCTCAGCTATGAGCTCTTGCTTCTTTCTGGAACTTAGGCTTCCCTGACTGGACTGGAGGTTGTATAGTTGAATCCCAAAAGGATGAAGAGCACAGCGTTTTCTATGGGAATATGCCCTTAAAAATGCAGGTGAAAGAGATGGATTGCAGGTGGTGTTCTGATGAATCCCCACAGAACTTTGCAGAGAACTATATATTCTAGTCAAAAAGACTTCTTACCATGTAGCATTTCTTCTTGTGTATCTCAGGTAAAAAAAAAAAACAGGTATGGATTGGGTTTTGATATTTGCAATTTGCAGTACTACAAAAAGATTTTCCCAACTATCCTTGAACTTAGAGCACATAAATTTTCTTGAGCCATTACATGAAACTCGAAGGATCTGAATGTAATTCAGGAAGAACAGGAAAAGGAAGTATCAAAACTTCTATCCATTACAGACATACACACACCCACCAGAAAACACAATGATTAATCTAAAAGAAGACTTCCTGAAATCAAGGATTTTGTACATGCCTAGATATTAATACATTTTTTTTTAAAGGTTGCTTTTAGTTTTGATGTAGGAAATACAACATTCATGTAAAAAAAAAAGTGGACACCAATACACACTTACCCTGCACAAATCAGAATTAGCATCAACAAATATATAAATGAACTCCTCTACAGTGGAAAAGAATACTTTCCTCTGTGCCAAACTTTCAGTTAAGCTGCTTTGACTTAAGAAAGATAAAAATCAAGACTCAAAGAGGTCCCCTTTATTGTAATAATGAATCTTAAATTATTTGTTTCTCCTGTAGAATTGCATAATCTCATGCTTACACATCAAAAACTGTGAAAGACTGAGACACAAACTTGAACACAATAGGTTTGCTCTGTATTCATTTTGCATATTCCAGTAATTTAATTCACTCTGAACATCTGATTTCAAACGCCAAAGCATTTGTATTTATAACAAAGCCCAGGAAAGAATGAAAATTTTCTCATATACTCTATATCAGAATGTAAGCTCAGAAACTTTACAAAGAGAAATCTCAGTACCCTCCTAACAAAAATTGAAATATCAAAGAAAACTGTAGTTTCTTTAATGTAAATTCCTGCTTTTTATTAAAGCATAAATTGCATTTAAGAAATTCAGACACCTTACTTTCACAGTTTGCAGCCCAGCTGTATTTTTAAGAGAAGCAGAGTAGCCAAACCAATTAAAAAAACTATTATAAAAAGAAGTTAACTGACACAATGAGGTTTGGTTATTCTTCAAGAACAGCAGGCTTCAAACAAAAAGGCTGTGCCCCTGAGAGGAACAAAGATGTAGCATGTGATTATAAATAATTATTTCTAAGCTTGTATGACTTCACTGAGTCTAAATAAAATGCAGACTTCTAAAATCACTTTCATTTAAGCCGTATCTTTGGAAGGAAGCTAAGACTGTTTTGTGCAACATGACTTTCATCTATTCTATTAAGAATGCTTTTTATAAAATTGAACATTAGGGATATTTGAATCAGGATCACTGTTCTTCAGAACACAGGCATTCAGACTATTAACAACTGCAAATTAGCTGCCAGGCAAATATTCTTATTGGTGGCTATTAAATGTAGTCCCTGACATATCCAGACTTCTTTGGGGGTTTTTGTGAGAAAAATTATTATCCTGTTGACATCCACAAAAATATAGCAGACGAAGTTAACTATCTCTAATAAAACAGATCCTGTCAAAACTTTCAAAGAAACTTGAAAAGATCTTGTTAGTGAAGATAAAAGTGAGATGAACCCCTCAGGTTAACTTGAAGAGATCAAGAAAAGGAAAACCCCCTCCAATTTTCATTACATGCCAGACTACGAAACTTAATTCTTTACCTAAAGGGAGACTCTTAACCATGATTTATAGAAGACTCTGGATTTCTTAAAAATAATAATAATAATAATAATAATAGAAAGCCTTTGTACTCTCATCAACCATAAAGTAGCACCTGTATTTCACATTTCTTTTTTCTTTCTGTTAATTGTACTTCCTAGAATATTTTAGAGGAGGTCAAGGGGTAATTCGAAATATTTGTATCAACGTTGCACACAATTTTTAGATTTGACTTCGTTTTCAAATCAATGGTTTCTTTGTTCTTCCACAATGTTTTGAATAAAGAAATAATTATTGAAAGCTGAATTCTGCTCCACAGCAATCCTCTTCAATAACTTTCAGGTTTCCCTTCAAAAAGCTTAATCCACCAGCTTTAGTGACTGGTGAGTTAAAGTGGACTTTCTATACCTGCATTAGTTGATTTAACAGAAGGCATGCCTTCCCTTTCTTATGAAGAGCTTGTTACAGAAAGTTCTCCTTCTCTCTGAGCACTTTGCTTGAAAGATTTCCTAGTTATATTTTGTATTAATTTTCCACTTCAGCTTTCAAATTGAACAGAGTGACAGTTTTCTCACATGTTCCACAAAGGGTCTGGGCTATTCTGCTACATGGAGTCTTTCATAAAACTAAAAATAATTTAACAAAAAGCAGCCATGAACAAGTTTCTTTACCAGTAACTTGCAAACCTCAATATTAGTTGCAGCTTTTAGGAACTTGAGAAACATCCAGTCACATTTTCGTACCTTGGTATTGAACCTACCCCTCTGAAAAAATCCAGAAGTGGTGCCTACCCTCCCCTGAAGCCAGCAACCTATGTACAGTCCCAACAAGAATGGAGGTGATTTATTCCTAATTTCTGCTAAGTTGGCACCCCAAGATCCAAAATGCCTGCAGCTCTCATGGTGGCTTCTCTTTCCTACACATCAGGAAACTAAATTATTTTTGCATTGACCTGTCATCCTCAAGGCTGGTCTTATTTCCTTCAGCCGTCCCCAAGAAAGGGACCGGCACAGAGTCAGTACTCTGCAAGCACATCCCAGATTCAAGTTGAATAAAATCTGGCATATTTTGGCAAAAATCCTAACAGTGAATTGCAGCCAGTGAAGTCAAGCCAGCCTGGCAAGAACCACAGGTTAAGGAAACCGGAGTGAATACCAAATATACAAAGCTCACTGCTGATGGTTCTCAAGAACAGTTCTGTACCTCCGTAAGAAGGGACTAAGCACAGCCAGTTCTACCTTCAAGGCAAATGGCTGACCTCAAAAAGTCTCTCACAGCCTTTTGGGGATGATTTTCTATTGCGTTTTTTCCTGACCTGGAAGAAGTCAGCAGGACTACCACATCTTTGCAAGATCAGGGCCTTGAGAATTACAGCTGCACTTACTGAGAAGTAATGTGATTTAATTAGTACTTGGGTACTTGTCTGCACTAAAACATTATTATTTTTATAATATACATATTAGACATCTTCTTACTTGTTAGACGCTGAAGCATGTTCTAGCATTCACTGGTTTATTACCCTTAGCCTGCCAAAATTCTTGAGGTTCTCCTAATTACTCTATCTTCTTTTAAGATACTACTACCATGAATTTCAGACTTTTGTCTCCTGTTTCTCTTAAAAGTACATTTATACTGACATGTATTTTCCCTGCCTGTTAAACTATAGCTACAAAAACATTACACTGTCTTAAGTGTAGGTTTAAAGCCAGAGAGGCTACTTCACATAGTCTGGAGGAAAAAAAAAAAAAAGAAAAAAAAAAAGAGTAAAATATCCTGTTCCCATCAATGGGAGGCTTACACTTTTGAAGTAGGATCAAGTTTCCAGGGAAAAGACTTGGTGAAAGCTGACAGAAACAAAATTGTTGTGGCCGGGTTTAGACAGAACAATCGCAACTCTGTGGCTTGAGTCTGGAGCGCCTCCTGCTGTTCAAGCGGCAGAACAGCAGCAATGGTCGGTAACAGCTGTGGAAGCGGTGACAACGAAACCAACGCGAGGCGACAGCAAAGGGCATCAAAACTCTGCGTCCAAACGCACGTGGACATCCTGCATCCTTCACAAGTAAATATCTACCTCTTAAAATCAGTTATTAGAAATCTAACGAAGGATTTGTTTCCTAAATATATATTTAGAAGATAATACATATAAATCCATTTAAAACATACAACATGCTAAAAATATAGACACATTAAAAGTATGTCATGAGTTTCAGTGTCATTTGACATGTAACTGGTCAAAATTCGGAGGACTAAAGAGGAATGGTTGTATAGGCCAAACTAAGAAACAGTAAACATTTTCCAGCAGACATAGACACTGTCCCAGATAATATTTCTTGCACCCCCTAGTGCTGCACGTGTGACATACCAGAAATTGCTGTTACTTAATCAAGAACTAAATCCCTGTAAGTCTCTTTCTTTACATCTAGGTTTGTAAACATAATCTGCATCTTCTGTACCTGACAATACCTAGGAAACTATGGGTCTGTACTTCAGCTGGAGCCCCAATGACAACAGCAGTCCAAAAGGAATACCCAAAAGCACACATTTGCTTCCCTTTCAAGAAAAACGTTTTACTAAGCAGAAGAGAAATTCCTAATACAAAAACCCACCACGCAAACTACTACTGAGTCCCAAAACATGATAGACAAATACATAAGCCATGCTCTGTGCACAGCACTATTACAAATACAACTATGGCATTTATTTTAAAGACCTAAAGCTAAAAGTAAATTTCTTCCAAAAGAGAGAAATCCTTGAAGATCAAAACAATAGGCTAAACAAAGAATGGGAGAAATGCATGACAGTTAAGTGCATCTTGTTTGAAAACATATTTAGTCATTCCATGATGAACAAATGCAAGATAGAATAGGATAGAAGTAAAAAAGAAATTATTTATTGAGCTTATAAATAAAAAAAAGAAACATGATGCAATTTTTTTTTTAAAAAGCATTAAATCATTTTCCCATGGAAAAAAACCAACCAAACAAAAAAGGAAAACAACATCACTTTTCCTTAGATACATAATTTAATACAAGATAATTGGCTCAGTTAGGAAGAGAATAAAACAAATAGCCAAAAGTCAAACTCCAGCCAGTTCTCGTCTTCCAGTTACAAAGGTGCTGAACTGAACATACCATAGCATCCACAGGGCACTCAAGAAGGGATACGGTCAAACAGAGGTAAGTACAAATACAAGATAAAGGATGGGAGATTCCCATTTGGGTAACAAGGCATTTAGGGCACAGACATGACAAGGTATGACAATTCCCATCTCCTCTGGTTGTTGTATGAATACTCTGACTCCTGCCTAGTTTCAGTCATGAAGCACAGTCCTTGACACTGTGCACTGGAGAAGTGAGTTTTACTTTTCAGAGCTGATTACCCAGTATCCAGCTGTTAAACACCCACAATATGGGCAGAATGTATGGAAAGCCTTTTTCAGTCAGATCAAAAACTTTTTCCAAAGACAGACAACTATCCAGAAAACAGAACCATGAAAGAGCTACACTCTTGTTCAAAGCAAAGCAGCTCTGCACACAATGGAAAGGAGAACTACTTTTTCTCCCCTGTCTTGTACACACTTGTATACCTGCCAGAAACAAATATTCCTGCCCAAGCTGGAGGGAGAAAAACATTGGGCCCCAATCCTGCATTGTAATCAGGGAGGCCCTACACATATTCAGGAGACTCTTCACACTGATCCAACTTCCAGACTTGGTGCCTGAATACAAAAAATAGCAAATATACACTGCCAATGTCTGGGTCTGTTTTACCTGCAGCTCTCCCTTCACAAAGCCACCATGCAATTCTTAAAGCAACTTAATTGGGTCTCTTACAAAGCCCCCCAAGGAAAGGAAATATTTTTCTTTCTAATGCCAAAAAGAGCAGAATAATCTATTTGTGATCATCAGCAACTCAATTATGAGATGAGTAGCTTCCTGAGGAGATCTAAGTAGGACAGTAAGACCAGTAAGACTAAGAAGGACAATCAGCATCAGAAGACACTCCTCCAGGAGAAGTAACAAACACAGTGGTTTCTGCACCTAATGCTCCTACCCTTACGGCACACACCAATTCTGAAAACAACCAGGTCAGCTGCTGGCAACCCTTCCATGCCATGTCTATACTACCACAGCTTTCTGATCCAGAGTAAACCACTATTTTAATCAGATACATCCAGTCTATGTTTGTTTAAAAACCAAAACACTGTAAATCTGCAGTGAAGTAAGATTTCTTCTAAACCCCCTTGTGAGAGCAGCACGATTTTTGATTATCTTTTCCCACAGAAACCTAAAAGGTCACTGCTGTTGATTTAATAATGGCAACATGCAGGGCTTACATCTCTCAGAGCTGACATCTCATTATGTGCAAAGGTCTTGTGCACTGTTTAAGTCTGTGTAAAGGATTTATTTTCCAGTCTTTGCAAGTGAGATAAGAAGGAATTCTACCCATAAACAATAAAGATTTAACGAAGAAGTTGCTATTTCAAGTCTGCAGAAGAGGACGAAGTTGCACATTTGGTAAGAAGCACAATGAAGTTAAAATATGAAGAGAAGTTGGATTGTATTCAGTGTTCAAAATTCATTTTTAAACAGTAGTACAGCCCAGCTAAGAACTAAAAGCAAAACAAGAATAAGGATTTTCTATCTGTTCTGAAACTGCATCATCCTCTCTTATCTTCGAAGAGGGCAAATACTTCCCTACAAAACAACAGAGGAACCGAAAACTTCTACAGGCATTCCAGCAGTAACTAAAAAATGTTACAAACAACTCTCCCACCAGATAATATTATTTTTTCATATTGAGGTACATCTTCAAAGAAAGAAATCCTGTTTATATTGAGGACTTTCTTTTCCTTATTGCAAGGACACTCATTTACATTACAATCAGGAACATAAGGAGCTTACCTCTCAGCACGAAGGACTCCACTGTAGTAGGGGTGATCCCATGGCATCAGCATCTGAAAGAGAATTCCAGCTTGTAATTACAATAATGGACAACAAGTGAACCCAAAGTAAAAGTTTTGTTTCCTTTGAGTATTTTTGCAGTTTCAGCAAGTCACAGAATTTTAAAACATTATGGGAAACAGGGCTGAAACCATCACCAAAACCAGCATTACATATCATAAACTGAAAACTTTTTTTTTATATTTCTTGAATATTGGTCTTCTTATTCAACTATATAACAGGACTTCATACCAGATTTCAAGAAATACACTCAATTCAAATAAAAATATAAATCTAGATATGTACAGCATTACAATACATACAATGTAGTATACAAACTGGACTTGAATCTAACCTAAAGTACAGCCTTTATTTTTCAAATGAGTCAATTAATTCAAAGCAAAGCGATGCTCCCTTTACCGCTTTATGTTTTGGTTATCTCAGTATCACTTTGTGTAAACCAACCGCTCTCTCATATTCAGTATTTGGTTTTGATACAGCAGCTAAGTAGTCAGAAAGCATTTGAAACCAGAAGAGAGAATGTTTCTAATTCTACTACATCTTGTACACTAAAGTAGAGGTAATTGTAGAACAGGATTACCTTATACTGTAATTTTTAGAAGAAACAAAACAGAAAATCACATATGGAAATCTAACTTACTGAATTGTGGGGGTTGAGCTTCATCTTCATCTTTGTCATCATTTGAAAGTCTTTTTGAGTTCTGAAAGATATTTTTATGATGAAAATGTTAATGAAAGATTTTTGAGCAGTGTAATACAGTACATGATAATACTCCATCCTAAGAAAATGTCCATCATCAGAGATTTATAGTACTATAATATAAAATTACTATATAAAATGGCAGACCCACATACCACAGTAGAAAAACTTTTCCACTCTGTTTCTGCCATTCAGGCACTTTCAAATTCAGTCTCTCTTATGGTGGTTGTACACCTCCAAAGCATTTTCATTCTTACAATACACCCCATTTATACCCAGTGATGAAATTGCATTCTGCTGTGTGGAGCTCAGAGTGGCAAGAAGGACAAACAGGGAAATTTGTTTATAGATGCAAAATATCTGGAGTTGTGCATATGGCAAGAAGACCAGGAGAGGTGTTCTTCTACACTTCAACTTGGTCTTCTTGTTTGCTGTTAACTGCACCTCTTGCTTTCAGTCCTGGGTGTTCTCTGATCACAGACACAGAATTAATTCTAAGCAAATAGCCTTCCCTCAAAATTCTGGGAAAGTCTTGGTTTTTGCTTCATCAGACCATATAATAAGGATCACTGACTAACTTATTAGTGCACAAGTCCCTCTATTCTTGAAATAAAAGAGTATGGCGAAAAAAAGAGCTTAGTGAAAAAGACATACCTTTTAGACAACTGCTCAGAAAGCTTCTCCAGAAATTGTCTTACTGTTTCTAGAAGAAAGGAAAAAGTACGAAAATTATTTTTCCCTAAAGGATCTTAAGTTTATATGATAATATTCCAAACAAAAAAATCCCTTAGATTTTTTAACAAACTACTCCACTGACACTATCTCAAGAGAATTTAGTACTACACTTACTTTGTTATGTGCTGAGATAATGACACCTTCGTAATCTAAGGAGTGAGCATCAATTCTGAACCAAAACACCAGATGCTCTTCAGTGAGTACTATTATTTACAGGGAGCATAAGTATGACACACAGCAAAATGTAACTGCAATGAAATACTTCACTGGAAGAAGTAGGTGTAAACTTAGCTAAAGAAACTAACAACCTTTGACCTCGTCCGTTACACATTTGATTTCTCAACATGTCCTTCCATATGTGCCTTTTACCTGGATTTTTGGCCATTGTTCCCTGAAGAGCTCTGTGGGCAAAGGTGTCGTAGCCAACCAACTGTGCCAGGCTGTTTCGGCTCGCAAGCAATTCCTCCAATCGAGCCAACTGCTGAGCGTTCGAGTGAAGAAAAATCTTGTAAGCAGCTTCTCGCACCTAATACAAGGAAAAAAAAAAAGTCACATTATTACAGTGCTATTTTTAACAGAAGTAAGTGATGCAACTGAAGATCTGGCATAACAGCTGGATTTCACTGATACTGTTGGGAAAAGGCCTAAAGCCTTTTAACAATAGTAATTAAAAGTGCCTGACAATTACAGACCTCTTACCCATTAAAAGTGGAAGAAGGAATGCAATGAGACAACCTAACAGATCAAGAATGCCAAAAAGGGTCCCGTTCTCTACTCCTGTCAACAGTCTCTCATCACCTCCCTCCTTCTGCCAACAACTGTGCTTTTCAGACGACTCTGTGGGCTGTCTTAACTCATTAAAACCTCCGAAACTAAACCCAAATTGTTCTCTGCATATCAGTAAATCTTGCTTGTGGAAGGATCTGACAAGAAAAAGGTGGGGTCAGGGGAGAGAAAAGAGAGGAAGAGAAAAGCCTTATTTCCTTTGTAGAAGAAAACTATTAGTCTGCCCATCTGCCCACAAACTTTCTCTTTTTTATATTCTCATATTTTTTATATTCTCATATTTTTAGTTTGGTTGGTTTTTATTCATAGCTCTGAAAAAAAATTACCTGGGGATTCAGAAAATTTGATAAAATGCTTTTATGCTTCCCAAACCAATTGCAAATAATTTTATTTTGTACCTATGGAATAAGCTCAGGAAATCCAGCAACTATTTATATTTGCCTTCATCTGAAATAGACTTCTCTCTTGGACAATACATTGAACAAGAATGCAAGTCCTGAGTTTAGAAAAAATATGAATATAAAAATTTACAAGTCATTTTGTACCTGTTCTGTTCCACCAGGCTTTCATCTTGAAAAAAGCAAATGAAGTAAGAGAGATGACTGCCCTTCCTTGGACATAGCAGTGTGATTTCGCAGCAAAGGCCAGCAGCTGACTGAGCTCTACTAGAAAATGAACAGCCATCTGGTCCACAGATCTGACTGCTTTCCTCTACTTGGTACTGTCCAGACAACACCCGAACTACAATGTCCAGATTTGGGTTCCACTGGACAATAAAGACACTGACATATCAGAGTGGGTCCAGCACAGGGCCACCAAGCTGTTTGTGAGCTGAAGCACATGACACAGAATGGAGGCTGAGAGAGCTGGGTTTGTCCAGCCTAAAGAATAAGCCCAAGGGAGATCTTTATCTTTTAGTTAGCAGTCAGGCATAGAGAATATACAGAAAGACTGTTCTTGGAAGTGCAGAGCAAGAGCAGGAGATGTAATGGACACAAGCTAGAAGATGAAAAATTCCAGTTTGATATCAGGAAGGAACAGTAGTTGTAAAGGTGGTCAAACAGGCTGCCGAGAGAAGTAATGGAATCTCCATCCTTGGAAAGTGATCAAACTCAACTGGACATGTCACTGACAAACATGATTACTTGATCCTGCTCTGAACAGGATCAGACTCAAAATGACAAGCTCCAAAACTCCTTTCCAACCTAAATTACATGATTTTCAAAGAGTCTTTCCAAAGTGCTGACTCAGACTTCATTCTTTAATTGATATATTACTCATAGCTTCAGTAGCAATTCAGCAGATTGCATTTTTTCAGGACAAGAGTTTAGAGATGACATATAATGAGCAATATTGATTTATTTACATCTTATCAGTGCCATAATTTACTTAATTTTTAATTTCCTAAAGAAATTAAACATTACAGCTTAGATTCTACCACAATAAAGTTTTCTCTTTTTTTTTATGATAAACAAGATTTCAAAGCCCCCTTGATTATTTAAGTATGATTATTTAACTACATAGTATAAGTGAAGAAAGAACCCTGAAGTGTTTTACTATGCTCCTGATCCTAGAATTGTATCTAAAAGTCTAGGGAGCCACTGCCACATTTCAGTGAGTCTAAATTAATTTTAAGTTTATAACTCTAAATTATTTTTTTTTTTAGAAAAACAACATTAACATTAACTAAATTAAGATTTTTTTTTTTTCAGGATAATTCAGGTTGGATGATCCAACCTCCTGCACAAAGAGGAGACAACTATGAGCTAAGACCAAGTCACACAAAGCTTTTTCCAGTCTGGTCCTGAAACCCTGCACATATGGGAGAGACAGCCTTACCTCACCGTTTCACTGCTTGGCTATCATCGGCAGGAAAAAATTCTCCAACTGGTATTTCTCATCTCAATTTGTGCCTTTTGAGACTGTTTCCATCACACACCTCTCTGAAGAGCCTGGCTCCATTTTCTCCATGACATCTTTGTAGGTACTGGCAGGGTCCTGCCAGGGTACCCCAAACAACCTCTGCTGTAGGGTGAATAGGCCCAAATCCCCCTGCCCTTCCTCACAGTGCAAGCCCTCCAGTTACTGCCCACCTTGGTGGCTCTGTTTAGGACACTCCTAAAGAGTGGGGCTATAATCTCTTCCCTCAGTCTCTGCCCCTGTTCCTGCACTCCAAGATGCTGCTGGCCCCTTTGCTGCCAGGGTTACTGCTGGCTCATGCTCAGCTTGATGCTCACCAACTCTGTGGGCCTTTGCCACAGATCAGACCCAGCCAGGCAGTCCCAGCCTGCCCTAATACCAGGAATTCTCCCTTTCCAAGTGTAGGATTTTAAGAGAATTTTGAATGTCCTTTTTGAATTACATAAGGTTGCCACTGAACCATTACCTCAGCTTTTAGGCCACTCTGAATGTCAGCCTTGACCTTCAAGTGTATTGATTGTTCCTCCCTATTTGCTATCACCTGCAAATCTGTCACTTCTTCTATGTCACTGATAAAGGTTTTAAACAGGAGACCCAGGACAGACCCCTGCAACAGCTCCTCCCATACCAGTCTTCCTGTAGGGTACATTTCAATCACTACTCTCTGAATCTGATCATGCAATTAGTTTTTTTTACCTATCTGGTTGTCCACCAATCCAGACTGTAATCACCTGCCTTGGACTAAAGTCTCTGATGAACACTGAGGCAAAAGCAAGTGGTGAGCATCTCAGCCTTATCTGTGTCTGCTGCCACTAAGTCACTCACCTTACTCAGCACTGAGCCCATGTTTTCCTTGCTCAGGCTTTTAGTACCAATGCAGCAGTAATTGCTCTTGTTATTGCTTTTAATCTCCCTTTCAAGCCACAACTGCAGTTGAGCTTTGATCTTCCCGACATTGCCCCAATACATACAGGCAATATTTTTACATTCCTCCCCTGGATCTTGTTCCTGCTTCCACTCCATGTATGCTATCTTTTGGAGATGAAGCTTTTTTAAGAGTACCCTGTTTGTCAAGCCTGGTTCCTGATACATCTGCTTGACTTTCTAAGGATCAGGATGCACTGAGTATCTTAATACTAGCATGCTTGGAGGATGCTGTCTTTAGAGAACTACCTGCTTTCTTAAGCTCCTTTACCCTTCAGAATTGTATTTCATGGGATCCCACCTCCCAGTTTACTGAATAAACTGAAATGTGCTTGCCTAAAATCAAGAGTTCATATTCTGCCCCTCTTCTTCCTCCAGACATTCAGGTGCTGCTGCACAGCCATTATTTCATAGCTGCTACAGTCAAGTATGCAATTGATTATTATGTTCTAAAAAAGTTTTTCCTAGTTAGAAATAACAGCATAATCATAAACCACATGCATTTGCCGCACTAACAAGTAAAATAACTGATATGCACTTCTGGTATAGAGGATGCCAAAGTAAAGTTGGGGAATACAAACCAGATCATCAGGACAATCAGCATGTAGACCAGCAACTTGTAAGTAATTGCCTTCAGCTGTAAAATTATACCGAATATGCTCTGGCAAAACATGTTTGTCAATCTTGTTGGGAATGTGAGTTCCTATCAGAAATTCGTTACACAAATCCAATATTCTGACGTTGAGGTCGACTGCCTTTTTACGCTGTAAGAAAGATAAAGCACAAAAGAATATCTTCAGACACAGTACAAGCAGAACTCAAAATTTTTAAACCTTAGAGGACTCTTTCAAAAACAAAGCAGAAAATACAACACTTAAGATTAGACCTACAGCATCAACAAAGTCATAATGCAAGGCTGAAGTCAACAAGATCAGATGCTCATAAAGATCTGTAATTTCAGAAAGCATTGACATTTCAAAGAAAATGCCTATGTTTCTGCAGTAAGAAAATGTACAGTGGAGTTCAAGTAGAATTTACATAAGCTTTGCTAGCTTGTAACTGATTGCTATGTAAAACACTGAATAAAAAAAAAGAAGCATCTTTGAGAGAAATATCCTAAAATAGATATAGAATTAAACTTCTATTTTTCCTGTTTGTATTGCACTGTTTTCTGGAGACTGTAAGTATTTATGGTATTTCAACCCTTCTCTTAGGGGTTTGCGATGTAGAGTTTTATCACCTTCATTTCAGTATTTCATGCATTTAACCATGCAAGATTTGCTTCAGTGAACGTGCCTCACATTAGTAGAGTAAGGTCTCTATTGTCTGTGGGTTCATAGCTCAAAAAGAACAAAGGCTGAGGGTACAGGTACAACAAAACTTGTAAAGTCCAAAGAATGACATAACCTGATCTCTGTCCTCCCATTCCACCCTTACTCTTGAAAATATATCTTGGAGTTTTATTTTAAAAAGCAGAAATTCTTAGTAGCAGAAGTAAATTTCAACTTACAGCAGGGAAGGATTTCTTAAGTCTTAAATAAGAATTGAAAAGAAACTGAGCAGCAAGGAAGAAAAGTGGAACAGGCAGGGTAAGAAGAGGAAAACATGCAAAAATAAGTGAAATTGTAACTGAAAGTAGATGAAGCACCATAGAAGCAATAGTCAAACCAGACATAAACCCCAGAGCTGAAGTTTCAGGGCTGTTCTTTGGACACAGTAATCATAAAAATATATTCTAGAACCATTTTCAGGTCACAAAACACCATCACAACCACGATCTTCAGAATAACTCTACTGCATAAATCTGGTAAAAGAGCCTTTGTACAGATTTTTTTGGAGGGGATGACTCAAACAAGGAATTAACTTTATACAGTGACATGAACTATGAACAGACAGAGCATCCATACCACGAAGCACGGTGTAAGCTGCTAGTTTTGGAAAATCCATCACTAACTACTGCAAAAGTATGCAAAAACTCCAAGACAGGTAATCAGACCATGCCCAGATATTCAATTTTGAACAAGATTTACAACTTCTGGTTATATGAGCACCACAGGAGTGCCTGGACACACACCTGATCCCTTCTAAAACACTCTACTTTGATTAACATGCCATCAAGGTGCACGGAGTGCTGCTTTTCCCTCTCTGTAAATACGTTGTTCTGACAGCTGAGTAGCAATTTTAAATACCTGATGCAGACACCAAACAAAAGAAAGTAGGATTCCAGGACTTGCTTATAACTCCTCAGAACAGAAAGGAACAATGAGGACCAAACTGGGAAGAACAACCATCTATCTAAAAACTACCTTTAGAAGTGATTTGAAATAGACAAAATTAATCACTTCTAAGACAACAGAATTCCACAAAGGACAAACTGACCCAGAACCACATGATTTCATGTCCCACATGTTTCAGTATCTAGTCTTTGGTAGACAGACAAATTTCTGTTCATATATTGAAGCCAGAAATTACCTTTTCTTCATCCAAATGAATGCCACTGATCTCAAAATCAAACATAAAAAGTTCTGCCACTCGCCTAAAAATACAGTAAATCCCTGTTAAAACAGCCTCATTTGATAGTAAGCATCATTTCCTAACAGATTTTGCCTTCAGTAGTTATTTATGCTTCATGTCTTTCACAGAGAATAAAACCACAGTCATATGAATGTTTCTATTATGCACAAAGATTTCCTATGTTTTAGGTCCTTAACAATTTACTCAGTGAGAAACAATTTTTCCTTTGTTCTTAATTTAGTCATCTGCTTTGAAAATATCCTTCAAAATAATTCCAGTACCTTATTCTAGATGTTCAACCAATATGTGCAAATTACCATTTTAATTTCCTTTCAGACTTCATTTATTCTACCATCAGAAAAATACCTTTTCAAATCCAACATCCTTGATCATGGTGAAAGAAGGAAGAAGGAAGTAATTTATACATTAAGCCTGTCTAACCGGGTCAGGGAATAAATAATTCAAAACTATAACTGCATAAACAGCTAATAAAACCTATTACAGCAATCATAAAGTAAGCTTTCAGTAAATACACTGCTAAACTGATTTTGAAAAATATAAATAAGCTTCTATAAAGTGAAATCAAGTTATAAATCCAGTCTGTTCCCTAATTTTATTCCAAAAAACATTGATATGTACACCACAGTAGAGTATACAATTTTAATCAAAAGAATGTTATTGAAAAAAACCTTAAATTTTCATTTTTTTTTTCTTGCAGATCTGCTATTCAGCATAAATATATTTTGTGCTCTACAGCCACAGAGACATTCTCCAAGATTACACAACTACAAACTTCTTAACTCCTGTGCAGCTAATTTAGTAGTGACCAATAAATCAGTAATGGAGATACGGTTTGTTTTCCAAAAGTTGCATTTATTTATTTAACAAAACATAAAATGTAAGTACAATAAGGAACAATATATACTATCTAAGAATCTAAATCTAGAAGGTTTTATTTATAATCTATAAAGATCTATAAGCATTAATAAGTACCTGGTTTCTGGGTCTAAGGAACTCATTACAGTTTCATCAGCTAGCAGACGTCTCAAACTCTGACACAGTTCAACATCTGTATTTAATCTGAAAAGATAAAGAGTAAAAGAATCATGCATTAGCAACAGACTAATATTTCAGTTTCTTGGTATTACCCATTCAAAGGCAGTATTTAGTGAAACAACATTAAAAGCCAAAGCCTGTATTTTCAAAAAGTTTTCTGGTTCACAATCACATATAAAAAGTAGAAAATTTCTATACAAAGCATGTGTGGTGGACAAACCAACATGGAAACAGGTCTTGTGCATCTCATAAAAAAATACTTCTGGATGGTATTTTGTGGCAATATGAGCAAGTCTAATACTGACTGTTTATTTTTTTTATGAACAAAGATAATCATGGTGAGAGCATAAAGGTGGGAGAACAGTTTTCAAATCCTTACTTTGAAAGGACTCCATTAAAGGAAAACCTGTGCTCAAGTTTGCCATCAGATAAATGTGCTGCTGACTGCCACTGGAATAGACTAAGAGCTTACTATCCCCAGAACATTTCCACACACCAGCCACTGTCCCCATGCAGATAATACTGTGTCCACTGGATTTGCTGGCATGTTATCCCTCATTAGCGGGTGGGATACGATGGGGAACAAAACACATGCACACAATAGTTTATGAGCCTCTCAGGATAACTTGTGAATACTTTTTCTTTCTACAAATTTTATATCTTAAGTGGTATACAGATAATAAAGTCATATTGTTACAGATGGTGTGCTTAATCCAAGTCCTGAGAAATCCACTTTCAAGCATTTTGTACATAAACTTTACAACTGCTAGTGAATTGTCACAAGTCCTAGCAAAATGTCGCTTTGAGCCATTCATGGGCTTCAGTGACATGGAGTCATAAACTGAAACTAAAATAGGAAAACCTCTCATGAGATACTGTAACAAAACTAAACCCTTAAGTATCTGTAACAGAAGACTGACACTTTGTTACCATGTGCAAATATTTTTTGTTGATTGCTGTTTTCATAGATGATCATACAGCAATTTTTAAAGATGCATATGGAAATAGCAAATAATAATAAAAAAAAAAAAGAAGAGAAAAAAGACGAAAACATACTTCTCCACCACAGTACCAATGTTCCTGCAAGCTTCTTCAGCAGCCTCTCTGAATGCAAAGTCAGGGTGGGCAACTTTTACAAAATCAGCCTGATACAGTAAAAGAAGAAAACAGTGAGGCAAAAAGACAAATCAAAAAAAATCCTGCCTTATGAACAAACTGCACTCAAACAGTTTCGTTTATATTAATATTTATTTCTACAGTTCTGTGCAATCATTTTGTAGAATTTCCCTTTTCTTTTTCTGTCTAAAACATAAAGCTGATTGGAAAACTTTGCTGACAATTATTAAACCACACACTGCCTGTGTCTTTCCAATAAATATGATTAATTCATACACTTCTTAAAGCATTTTAAGTATAGGGTGTATCTTTGAGTCCTTACAACCCAGAGCTACTCCAATGTATTTAAATGTTATTAAAAAATATTATTAACACTAAAATTTCTAGTTAAGAAGAAAGCACACCATCAAATGTGCATATTTCCTCATAGG
Source organism: Daphoenositta chrysoptera (assembly GCA_013397915.1). Classification (NCBI taxonomy): domain Eukaryota; kingdom Metazoa; phylum Chordata; class Aves; order Passeriformes; genus Daphoenositta; species Daphoenositta chrysoptera. Next base: position 199,485 of record VZRO01002888.1, read on the forward strand.
AAGAAATACTGATTTTTTGTAAGTCTCCAAATAATTCAGGGGGTTCATAAGGCTAGAAGGATGCTAAAAGGGGGCTGAGGAGCTAGGGGCTTCCATTACTGCAGACAAGAATTCAGGGAATTGAAATGATAAAGACTTAAAAGATTAGGAATATATTAAAGTCTAGGAACACGTTGAAGACATTCAGCATGATTTTACAGAAAGTACATGCAACAAGCTGACAATATAAAATATGATTGCAGTTTGATTCAAAAAGTAGCAAAATGTTACACACTTAGGATTTTTACTTCTTAGAATTCCTTTTTAAAATCCTGTATAATACTGACAGAAAAGGTGCTGAATGACAGAGTGTGGATCTAGGCCACAGAAGAAGCACTCTGAAACCGAGTTCTTTGCAGGTCGCAGGCCAGACGGAAAAGAGGGCCTGGTTGTTTATTTTTTACATATTTATATGTTTCTAGGAACAACTGTGGATTGGAGGACAATGTTACCACCTCCTCCATCTTTACAGGTTCACAGAATAGTCCATCAAACATTCTCCACCCAGGAGAAAAGAATGTAAACTAAAGTTACAGTTAACTAAAACATTGCTATGTTTATAGAAAGTGTGTGAGAAACTTTATCAAAGAATCAACACATAGAACACTGCAAGAGACAGGGCAACAGACAGAGATCAAAATTCCTAACAACAGATAACAATCACCAAATTACTTCCAAACAGTTCTGCAAGCTGTGCATCTTTGTACATAAAAAACCTGAAAATAATACAAAGGAGCTAATTTTAACACAGCAAACTGATATAAAACTATGGCCATTGAATTCTGACATTAGTGTTTTACTTAGGTATTGATTGATTAAGCAGAATTAGACATTGTCTATACAAAACATAAGAACTAGTGACTTGACAGAGCTTGTAAGTACTTTCAGAAGAAAAAAGTGCCTGGCACAAAAGATGTTTTAAATCTAGAAAAGAATAAGAAACAAGAGTGGAGAACTGAAAACCCACAGAGACATTCAAATGTGAAAACCCAAGTCAAAAAACTCAGTGACCTATTTACTAAGAACTGATTTCAGTATGAAGGTTGGTTCTGCTTCCTTCAACCAAAGAATGATGCTTTGATAAAAGATAAGACTTTGGGCAAACAGTTTACAGAGAGCAATATGAAATGCTCTATTAAACTTAACAATTTGTGGTACAGAATATCAGACCAAGCACATAAATTCCGTGGACCACAAAAACTACAATCTAGGAAACAGCTGCCTTTTACTTGTGTTAATAAAAAATTGATACTGTTGAATTTCATCTGCTGCTTTTAATCTGAAAGTTCTTCAAAGACCTTCACCTATAAATGATCATAACTTAAAACGTGCATTGCCACTCACACTTTAACTCTGAAATCAAAACCCTCTTTTCCACAATATAAGCGATGTTGGAGAGCTTATGTATTAATATTACAGCAGAAACACAAGTATGATTTCACTGTTTTTTTCTTGTTGTGGTTTCTATACTATTTTTACATCTGTCTTAAAATAACTGGACAGTTTGGCAGGATCTGTAGTTACCTATCATTTGGTTACAGCCTTTGAAATCAACTTTCAATCAATTTAATTTTCTGACTTAACACAAAACTTCATGGAGGTGATCTGCTATTTACTGCTGTGTAGAAAATCATAAAATGGAACAACATGGTGTAAACTCAGCCAGTTTAACAGAATCTATGTAAATACTGAAAAGAGTAACATACCAAGTCTGCTACTCTGCACAGGCTATCTGAAAGCTGATCAAAGATCATTACAGTCTCTGGCCCAGGTGGTGTTGAACACGCTTTCTGGACCAGCTGCTCCGATTCTTGCAATGCTTTGTCCTGTGCTTCTTGAAATCCTTCTGGACAGCTCAGTTCTGGAACACCAAACAGACCCTGCAGTGCAGAACACAATGAAAACACATCACTATTACCCTCCTTGATTTCTGAACCTTTGTTTCAAGACTGAATTATCACTACAGAATTTTACCAAAAAGACCCTGCTTAGCATACTGTAACACTAGATATCAAAGGACTGCAGGCAATAGGACAGTTGTCTCAAGCCCACTAAATAAGCCCCAAATACTGGAAGCAGACCTCAAAGGAATAATCAACAACAACTGAAAATGTTTATGGAATGAACAGTTTTATTCCTGAAGTTCCTACCAAGCCTGGCTCTGTCCCACAGGGCAGGGTAAAGACACTTACTTGTGCAGGGTAGATGTAGATGGCATTTATGTTCTGCATTTGTGGAAGAGACTTACAGAGGTTCTACCACTGATCAAACAAATTTACTAATGCTAGCAGATAGAGGAGTTCCAGAGTGCAGACTTACAACAGGAAAAATATTTCAAAGAACCACAGAATCCCCTGAATTGGAAGCGATACCTAAAGATTTTTGGGTTTTATGTATTCTTCATGTATTTGTAACTTTGTAGACTGTTAATACATAGTTATAACTTCTAGTACTTTTCCAGCTTTCTTTCTCACAAAGAAAGTCAAGTCAACAAACTCTTATTGATGCATTCTTGAAATTCTGTTTAGTCTTGCCTGTTCGTTTAGCAAGGACACTTTATTTTGCACCATGTATCGCAGATATAATAAAATGTAGAGTTAGAAGATCAGGAGGGGGACTCCAATGGGGCTGAACCCAGGGAGGAAATTACCTAATCCAACTGCTTTTCTAATTGGAAAATATTTGATAGATATACTGATCAATTAACTTTATAAAAATTGTAGAACTACTGTATCACATGTGCAATATTGTCATGTTGTGCACCTTGAAGGCCTTCAATTAAAGATCTGCTTTTATATTATCATTTTAACACTGTTTGGAAAAGTTTTGAGCTTTATTCCAGGTGACAGAAGGGACCCATAAGGATCACTGAAGTCCAGCTCCTGACCCTGCACAGCACCCTCCCCAAGAGTCACACCATGTGCCTGAGAGCACTGTCCAAATACTTCTTGAACTCTGTCAGGCTGGTGCTGTGACCACTGCCCTGGGGAGCCTCTTCCAGTGCCCAAACACCCTCTGGGTGAAAAACCTTATCCTAATAATTCCTTCATTTCATTTAAGTTAAAACAGTATCACTTCAAGCAATACACTCCCTTTGCAACTGCCCAACTACAATGTGAGCATCTCCTTATCTCATAACTACAGCATCCAACTGTGAAAGGTACATGATTTCACACAACATCTATCCCCTCCCAAATTCAACCTCAGTATCTAAAAATCTCTATCTGGATTTTCAAGACTGCAGTCCAGTCAATTTATAATGCACTTTCTGCAAACTCTTTGTATTACAGCAGTGAGCTGCAGGTTTGCATACAGCTTGCAAGTATTTATCCAAATAAAATGAAAAGCTACAAATTGACAGCTTGTCTGTACAAAGTATATGTTCTGAAGCAAAAGCAACCCTTCAAGTACATATCTGGGACATTCTAAGTTGCTTTTTCTTATTTTCCTTCTGTCACTGTTGCTAAAAGCACCTTCTTTTTTCGCTAAAGAAAGAAAACCTTTCCTCACACTTCCCACGTTTTAATTTAGTGTTTGGGAACAGGAACTGGACTGAAGTGAACACTGAAAAAGGTATTTTTATATCTATACGTGTGTGCACACAAACATAAATATACTTGTGTCACAGCACCCTTGAATAATACTTGCTGTGTAAGAGACTCAAGACTGTCCCTTTACTCAGATCTTCAGATGCAGTGTCCTGCAATATCATTGACAGCTCCAGGTCTTCCTGCTGCCCTACATCATCACCCACCCTCTCAAGCAAGCTCTTCCTGCACATGTAGTGCTCTGTGACCAGGAGGTATCTCCCTCTTAGAGATAAATTAGCCATGGAACCCCTCTCACATATAATACCAAGTTTAACATAAAAATTTTTAAATTACCAAAAAAACTGAAGCCTGGTGCAGTTCTCTGTGTTCTTTAATGGCATTGGCTGCATGGCTGAAACATTTTTCTCTTGCTTGGCCTCAGCATTTACATCGTACCTGGCACAGCCTCTCTGCACGCCTGAAATACACACCTCTATTCCAAAAGAACTGTGGGCCAAGTGAATCATCCGGAACACATTCCCTAGACCAGCTAAATGGACACTATTTAACTGGACTATTTCCTGAAGCAAGACTTACACCAGTGTGCTTGTAGAGGCATAAGAACAAGAAGGAAGGTTTCCCAAGCAAGTACCAGTTATAAACAGAGGTCAGATTTGTCCTCGCTGAATCCCAAAGTTCAACAGCTCCACCAGGCTGGGCACCATGGTAGGAACAGCTGAGTCAGCAGGCAAACACCTGGATTTTACAGCTGCACCTATTCTGTATGCAGTGTGCCATCTTACCCTCTCCAGGAGCCTGTTGATTCCCTGGACACACATTAACAAACGTCCCTGACTCACCCTAAAAAGATACGCGTCGGAAAACCCGAGTGTCACCAAACCAGCAAACAAATCCTTCTTTTGCCATAGGCAAAACGTCAAGAATAATGCCCAGGCAAGAGGATGTGAGCAGCGTGGCTGCCCCTGAAGCGCTGCCGGGGTGCACGGACACAGGAACGACGGCACAGCCAGGGGAGGGCTGGCAGGGGAAGGGGCAATGGAAGGGCTCATCTCACTTTATGGGCACCACTGAGGCTCAAAGCGTTCCCACGCACAAGGCCATCACTGTCAAACGCTTCTGCGTCCAGAAGTCACAACGTCTGGGTTTGCTAGAACCAACAGAAACTCTTGTTTCAAAAAAAATTACACACAAGAGAAAAATTACGACCAAAAAAAAGAAAAGTCCCTTAGGAAGATTCATACAAGCAGAGCACAGCACGAGGCTGCCAGCAGCCCGGGCCGCCTCCTGCCGCAGCAGGCCCGGCCCTCCCCTCCCCT
>VZRO01002888.1:210250-261324 GCA_013397915.1 Daphoenositta chrysoptera
CTTTTTTTTTTTTTTTTTTTTAATTATTATTCACTGGAGTTAGTCCCTTACTGGGTTAATACGTTGAATAATCTCAGAGGAGGGGTCAGAATGGGAGCAGAGTGAAAGGAGGGCAAAGGTGAGAGGAATCAGGTAAGAGAGTTTTTTGGCAAAAACAAGACTTTAGCTGGGTTCTCCCAATTCATGTAACTTTGCTACTAAAAGTCCATGTTACAATTATCTTTTCACTAGGGGGTCCCTCCTATATGTCTACTAAAATGTCTTTTAATATAGGCCTATTGAAATACATTAAGACTTAATCCTGGACATAGCTGGTTTATTGAGTGTAAGAGCAATTGTTGGGAAGAGATCAGACTGAAGAATAAAAAGTAAATAGCAAGAAAATTAATACCTGATTTATTTGGAATTAATATCCATAAATGTCTAATGCACAGAAGCTTTGGCTATATAGGCTAAGTACTTAAACAGGTAAAAGTGATTGTTAGAATGAGTAAATTTTACACAATTGGTTTTGAATTGGTTATTTTATTAATGAGGAGTAAGATCAGTATTCCTTTTGAAATATTAACTACCACTGACTAAAAAATAATGTCTTCTCTTTAATCTCTTCACCACCATTTCTCACTCTCATGAAACAACGCACACAAGCACCACGTAGAGAGACACCAGTATGTGTCCTCAATAAGAATAATTACACCCTTAACCTAATTTATAGAGTAAGACTTTAATTTTGGGACATGTTCCTTAATCTTTGTATTCTGTGTTCCAAAAAGTTCCCCATTTTGCAACCATTATTAGAAATGATTTATGGTGTCTTTGCCAATGGCTTTACTCAGAGATGTTTATCACCCATCAGAAAAATCCCACTTAGTCTGCTACTGCTGGTTGGCACTAAAGAAAGGTGAAAATAGATAAAACATTTGCTACTTCTGAGGTATATAAACATTTGCTGCCTTAGTGAAAGGACTTCAGAAGACAAAAGGAAGAAGTGCTCTGTATGACTGTTAGGTTATGGTGCATCCCACGGAGAAGTGTGACAGTCCTTGTCCATTTACAGAAAACCCCATTCCCAGTTGTCTAAGGAAGTGTTCCTTGCTTAAAGAATAGACAGTGTGCTCCCCATACCTGCACTCCACTCCACAAGCTGACATCAATATCATCATCACGTATACAGGACCTTTGTTCTTACCTCGTTCACTTGGTACTTGCAGTGTTCTTGGGCATCTTTAAAATGAGTGTAAAAGCTTCAGGTAAAGGAATGCACACTCGGATATGTGCCTTGAGGACAAGCACTTGTTTGGTCACTAAATTCTCAAAGGTCAGTGATTTTAATTTTGAGAGCTGTTCAATAATTAAAACAGAGGTTTAAAGTGGAACCTTTCTATTTCTTCCAATATTAAGCTGAAGTGCTCTGTACTTTGGCTTTTACCACTGTTACATGAAAGAAAATTATTTAAATGGATTAATAAGGCTTTGATTTCTCTGTTCCTTTGTACAAATACATCACACAAATGTTAGCCTCTGACAGCTTGGTTGATTTGTGGGAAGAAAGACTTGTCTCACACTATTATTGTGCTGCTAAAATATGTAATGAAGTTCATTTCTAAATCAGGTAATTTACAGTGGATTTAGGTACTAAGACTATAGAAATTAAAATTAAAAATGCTGAGAATGTGGCATTACAATTATTAGGTGATTATGGAAAAGAGGTAACAAGGTTGAATTAAAGTAAATAAATAGAATTACAAGGTTTTTCATGTGTAATTAGCAGGTTCCCTATCTAGCTATTCAAGCAGCAGTCAAAGCTATTGGGCTACTAAATTATGTTATTGGTAACTAATTTGAAAAAAGCCGTTAACTCAACTCTTAACTGAGTTTTCTTGAAACGACTGAAACAGCTGCTGTCTAAGGGCTAGTGGAAGTCAACTAAGCTTATCATCAACTCCCTAAATGCTGATCATCAAAAGTGAAGGATAAAACCAAAGTAACAGGAGTTAATGTGTTAGAGGAACTGGCCTTAATTCACCCTTGTTGGTTCAAGCGACTGCAAACAGTGTCTGAAGGTGTCACCACACTGCAAAAAGGTGACACGTGTGCTCTGCACAAATCAAAGCACGTTCCCTCAGCACCGCTGAGAAACCAAGTTTTCTGTAAGATCGTCACCACCACCCTGTGGCGACACCAAAATATTGCAAGAGTTGAGGTGCCCTGGGTTGAACCTGGGACATCGTGTCCACCGCGCTCTGAGGAAAAAGAAGAACCATGAGCAGCAATTTGCTGCTCTACTTGAATGAAGTTCTGTAGCCAAATTAGCCTCGCTGCTGTGCTAATTGAGAAGAAACGAGAGCCACAACGAACAATCCTTTTCTCTTTACGCATTAAGCACCATTTGAAATTTTCTAAGGCTGCTTAGCCTCAGCCTTCTCTCTCACTTAAAAGTTTGAGTCATTAAAAAACAGCCCACCCGGCCAGTTAGGAATAACATCATTCATTAGTTAGCTCTACCTTGATGGACTCTGCAGTTAGTCTGTTTTGATGCATTTTTAGCCAAGGAAACTGCTGTAGAAATAGCCTTTAACATAAATGTTTCCTTCAGCTGCTTTTTAGTGCCTTGTCTCATCACAGAATAATGACTTGAAAATAGTTACACGGGACAAAAGTTCATCATTTGCTCTTAAAAAACATTGCATCTGAAAGGCAGGAGATGCAGAGGGTTTTAGATTGATTGCTGTGCTCATCACCTCTGTTAGATGAATATGACTGCAATGACCATGAGGTGGATGGTTAATGAGATATACCTGACCTTATTAGCAGAGCAGCTTCTAGACACTTTTTCAGTCAATCAGTATCTCCTAAGTCTGGGGTGTGCTTGTAGGAAGGAGTCGTGGTGTACCTGGGGCTCCTCCTTTCCCCTTAAGCAGTTTCAGCTTTCCTGAAAAAAAATCCCTGGGAGAAACAGTTGATAAACCCTACATCACCTTGTGTTTGGAGAGAAACTCAGCCCTTGCAGAGCAGTGGTACTTCTTCCTCTGCAGACCTCTGCCCTCTCAGATCTGCCCTTCTGAACTTCACTGATTTGACTCCAGTGATGTGGATGGACACCTTCCAACCTCTGCTTGGCTGCAGAGTGGTTTGGCTGCCATTGCAGGTGTCCCACTCTGAGTGCTTAAAACATTAAAACGACTCAGATAAAATGTTGTCCAGGTGTCATTCAATCACACACACACCCACCCCAAGATGCACAACAGAAATGCAGGATGTAATATAAACAGAGGGAGGGTGTTATGGGTGTGGGTCACTTGTCTGGTGCAACCTGCTGTAGGTGCCAGCAGAGACATTTGGGGATGCTACATGGAGTCTGTAAAGGAGGTGTTGGTGTAAACACATTTATACAAACACACACACACGCGTCTGTTTTTTAAAACCAGAGCCTAAATACCTAATACTGGCAGTAGGTAAATTCTCAGCCCCAGGCACTGGATGAGTTCTGATTGCAGTGAACTAAATGAAGACTTAAGATTAACAAAAAACGTCTTGTGCTGACAGTTTATACAATTTTGTCATATTCTCACAATTACATATCCTCTAGAGAGTTAGAGTAAAGCATTTTGTAAAGCATTTAGAAACACATTTATTTGTGTAAGGAGTATTTGTGTGCTTTCCTTACAAGCTATGTAACATGCTGTTTTTCATTGCTGAGTTTTTAATTTCTACTTTGATTCTGGAACATGAAAAGGCCCAAGTCTTTGTTACCAAGCACAGATCATTATGCAGGCTTTGGAAAAAACCTAAACAAACAACAACAAAAAAATCTAAGACAAGCAGTGCTATTTCTGTGCAAGCTAAAAGCTCCATCTGATAGATCAGCTCTCAAGGAACTTAAAAGCTGATAGTATAAAACAATCTACAGGATTTAGCCTGACTGCCCAAGCATGAAATAAAATGCACAAATGAGCTCACCCTGGCCAGATGAATCACAGGGTCCTTAGAAAGCCTATTGATTGCAACATCCTGCTCCAGTGTTTGCTGAGGGTATGTTTTTCTGTCATCCAATCTATCTCACTAAGTGCTCAAACTGTGCCTTTCATTTTAATGTTGTAGGACACAGCACACATCCCACTGCAGCAGCAGCCGCCTTGGGAGGCCTGAGGAACTCTCATCTTTGAGGTGAACCAAGAAATGTAAGAGCCTGGATGTTGGAAAGAGGGGTAAAGAACTAGCAAACCAACTATTCTCCCAGCATCTGAACTCGCCAAAACATTTCAAAACATGAAAAGATTTCAGCAAACTATGTTCTTCTGTTAAAGCTTATGTGTCTCAGCAAAACCCAATTTTTGACACAGCCTGGAGCAGGAAGGACACAGGCACACCTTTCAGACGTGGCCCCCTGCCCTGTCAGAATAATGAGATACAAAAACTTCAATGAATCAGAGAAGTTGAATCCCCAGCTGTGTTGCCCATTGTTCTATAAAGCAGGCAGGTAAGCCTGTTCACACACATTTGCAGAACATGCCTTTTGGGTGAAACCCTTTAAATGGTTTTGCTTTCATTCCAAAGAAAATAAAATTTAATCCTCCTTACCTGCACTGCAGTGTTTAAGTCACCATCCTCTGTTAGCAGGAGCTTTATTAACATAAAGCTTTATTATTTGCATGTATTCCAAGGGGTACTGTGTGAACCCTCTGCCGGGACAAGGTACAGCACAGGAATCACAGGCTGATACAGCAACAAGGACAGGCTTTGCCTGAACAATGAAGACTTCAACACCAGAACCAGGCTTAGTCGTTAAAATTAACTTCTGCTGGGAAGTACTGAAGCTGTTACTGGGAAACCAAGAGAGGAGGGTGTGACTTTTTTTTCTTTAAAATACTGAAAGAAATATGACAGTTGATACCTTTTTGCATCACAAAGGAAATTTTGTAGACAATAAAAAACCCACAACAATTTTAAAACTGCACAATAAAGTTTTATAAGACACAGATGAGGAACTTCAGCTTTGTATATTATTTAATTCAACCATGTACAATAAGAGAAAAATAATAGGAATGTAAGTTTGTACTTATTTCCAGAAAATAGATTCATTTGAAAAACAACGTTCGAAGAGTAAATAAACCTCGCAATGCAGTTACTCCAGAACAAATGCACATCAAGCTTCTGCAGTCCTATACATTGTACTTCAGCTGTCAACAGCCAATTCCTCTGCTCTGCAGCCAGGACACTTCATTTACAACACGTGTAACAGCACACACGCGGGGTGAGATGCACAAAGCAATGTACGGAAGGTACAATGTTACAAAACACTTACCAAAATAAAATATATATGCAAGTTATCCCTAGTATTTACAACAAAGAGTTTTAAATTAGAGATCGTTCAGAAGGCATCTCCTACATACAAATGCCACATATATAGGAAAAAAAAGCAGAAAGGCAGTCAGAGAAAGGTACTGTGTTAGTTATGGCTAAAGACCTTTGGCTCCAAAATTGTGATATAATTATTTTCAAAAGACAACTAAAATGTGGAACATTTGAGAAGTCTGTCTTTGAAGTCAGTTCTTACACTGACCACTAAAATTCAATGTGAAATTTAGCATGGCAAGAGCCACTTGTAAAACAATCTTATTATTTTATACATCAAATGCTCTGAGTTGGATGCAATTATGGTTTGGCATTTTCCTAACTCAGTGGGAACACATTTGAGGACAATTATATTTTACTGCATCTCATGCAAAAAGTCTGAGGTTATCTGCTCAGCAGGCCATCAGGAAGGCCATCAGGCTGGGCTTTATCTAAATGAGGCACAAATGTTCTTAGCAGTTGCCCTAGAATTTTTTATAGTAACTTAAAGCATGCAAGTGGAAAAGAACAGATGTTGCCATCACAACTTTGTGATGATATATATATATACATAAGTTTTGTCACCAGAAGGAGAACTGGGGCAAGAGTTGCTAGAATTCAAACTTTTACATTTTAGTTGCAACCCTTTCCCACAGACTGTCAAGTGAGGCTGACTCCCAAGTAAATGTTTGTCTTAATTGTTGACTAATATAATTGTGTGTTTTCATTTCACTATAATTTTTTAAAAGACTATGGCATAGTATAAATTTGGCCTGTCTTACTATATTTGATCTTAAATCTGTTGCAAGGTCATATTGCAAAGAAAGACAGAACAAAACAACCATGTCTATATGAAGGGTACTACATGTAAAACTCTCCTGAGTAATCTGCACCATGAAATATTTTCTTTTTATCTCTTTGAAATTCACTTCTTGAGAAAAAACCTGCTTCATCCAAAACCATATGCAAACATTTCTGTTCATTTTTAGGGCTAAGGCACCAGCACTAATACATGTGAAGAGCCTTCATGGGCACTGACATATCAGAAGAAAGATCCCCAAACCTTTTTTTTACCAGCACCTGACAGAACCAAGCACTGGAAGGAAGTAGGTGTCAGCAAAGACACATATGTAAGTGTGGATCTCATAATGTCTTCAGGTCCAGCTGGCAAAGCTTCTGGGTGAGCACTGCAATCCAACTTCAGCCTTTTTTTTGCACCTAGAAGAAGTTTTTCAAAATGTGATTATGAAAAACATCATCGCACTGTACATGCTTCTTGTTGGTTTGCAGGCCTGAACGAGGCAAGTACCCACAAAAATGGGAATGTAAGAAATGCAAAAGGCTTACTCATTTGAGGGGAAGGGCGTGCATCCATGCCTGCATTTGGAAGTCTGCTCCTTGTGTTTAAATTGAGCATTTAGAATTATCTTTTAAAAAAAATCTGAACAGCAGTGGCTGGCTTAAACATCAAGAGAAATATACGAGCAGCTTTCTTCACTGACTTCCCCATGCATTTTCTTTCAGCTGGATCATTACAAACGTCAGTGCACATTTCCAGTTCTTGACTAGTTTAGGTCATCTCCCATTGCTATGGAAAAGCACAAGCAACGAAGTTCACTATGCAGGGCACGATTTGGCTGAGCATACCAGATTTTGCCTTATTGCTGAGCTATATACACAAGGCATTTGAAATGTACAGTTGTCACAAGACGTAATTTAAAATGAAAACCACAAACCTGGGCTTTGCAGAAGTAGCCACAAAGTTATCAAATCACAAAATCTAGTTACTAGTGGGCTTCACAACACTGTTGATAAATAAAAATACGGAGGTAACAGTAGTAGTAGGAACAAACACATCTTTAAAATAAGGCTTTTTTACATTGTAGTTAAGATGCCTGGCCTCTAGCCCCTTGTTTGTTTTTTATATATTACAGATCCATGACAAAGCTGATTGTGCCCATTGTCAAAGAATACCCTTGGATCTATCCTAATCATCAGGTAATGCCCCTAATCAGCAGCATAAGATAAAGTATTGTAAAGACATTCATAGCAAATCAGTTCTGAAACATATCGAGTCTTTAATTTCCTTCCATATTCCCAGCAGTCTTGTCATCCTTGATGAGAGCAAGCAAGCAGAAATTATCAGTGCTACAAATATCAGGATCCTCTTTCTTCCTGGTGGCTTTTTAAAAGTTATTCTCCCAGATCAACTTCATGCCATAGACAAATTGAAGCAATGCAAATCATGGATTGCATATGCTGGCCAGAGCTGACCTTAATCAAGTCAATTTCTTCCCCTTCCAATGAGGACTGGTGACACCGAGACAAAAATCCATCTCTGGTCCACACGATTTCTTTGTCCCTTCCAGTAATGATTTCTCTTTCTTTCTGATGAAGTTATTGGTCAAACACCATTGTCAATTGAGTGTGTACAAGAAGCATGGATCCAGACCGCTTCAATATATTTACATTACTATTTATTAATTTTCTAAGTTCAACTCTATGAACAAAAAGCATGAGACCTACGTAACATAGCCAGCAGTCACCATGTACTGTCTCAACTCTGACTTTGTACATTCACATTATCTCCGTGAGAAAATAAAAAAGTATTTTTTACACAGAGAAACAAGCATATTGGAAATACAAAGAAGAGTCCCCCAGGCGAAGAAATGCGTGAAAAGAGATATAAAAGCTCTGCATTGAAGAGCATATATGCATGCAGGATATTGCTCTGACTGAAATTAATCAATCTGAGATGCCCTGGGCTCCTCTTGTTTCCACTTGTGTGCAATAAATGCACATATCTTTACAGTCCATTTCACACTCTGTTCATATTTCTATAGGACAGAATAAAATTTCCCTGTTCCAATCTGGAATATGGTAAGGCCTTGCGGGACGTTCTCCTGCCATTTGGCAATGTAATAGAAAAAAGACAGGAAGGATTAGGGTCCACCACATTCTGCAATAGCTGGTTAATCACATGGCATATCTCCACCTGATTTTAATGGGTGATCTGTGCTCAGTGCTGCAGAAGGAAGGAGAAAACTCTCCTAAGACTCCTTGCTGACAAATCCCTAAGTAAAAATTCCTCCCTATCCAAAATTTGGCAGTCAATGTAAGTTTAAGAAAAATGAAATGTTACAATGACCTGCATGATTCCATCATTACTTCAACATAACTAAGAAACAGATATCAAATACTGCTGCTTCCGAGTAACAGCAAGTTGTCTTTGTCAGAAGAGAGACTGCTCTTCATCAGCAATGCTGACACTTGGCAACATGGACTTCAGAGCAGCCTTGACAAACTTCATCCTTCTCCGAGACAAAGGCTGCATTCCTGGCTCAAGGGAACCCAAGGCTCTGCCTCCGAAACGGGAGATCCGCTGAGCTCAAGTAAGCTTGACTGTGTCTCCAAGGTCCTCTTCTGGAGTAGGTCTCCCTCTCTGCCAATGTCCTTCCAGGTCCTTGGCCCCTCACTTTTTAAAGGGAGTGAGTTTGTTGAAGGTATGCCAGAAGAGGGATGGCTTCCGCTTGGGCTCTGCCAGGGCAAAGACCTGCTGCTGCGGGACGCTGGTAGGCACGGTGATGTGTCGCTGGTGAAGGGGATGCAGGGTCTGGTGGGGAGGAGGCACGGGACACCCGTTGTAGCTCACACCTGCAGAAGGAACAGTTGGAGAGAGCACCTGAGTCAGCCAGGGAAATGTAAGCACAGAGCCAGGGGACACGACGGATTTTGCTGCGATCTTGAACGGCAGAACTACTAAAGGTCACCTTTTCTGATGGTTGACTTTTTAATTGCTGCATTGAGTTGGCTTAAGAAGACAACAGCACCAGTAAAAATAACATTACAGAATTACCAAAAACAAGCAGCAGTTCCACATAGCTGGACTATATTGTTTGCACAAGTAAATCCTGGTATTTCAAAGGAATGACTTTAAACAGCAGATATTAGTACTTCAGTCCACTCTCAGAGTAAGGTTAGGTAAAATACTGCTACCAACAAAAATGTTGTTTCTTTCATTTGGAATATATTTTTATAGGTTAATGTTCTTAAGACTTTGAGCTTTGTGCATTCTGAACAGAATCTCCTAATCACAAACTTTAGCCACTCCCCTGAAAATCCAGACAGGTTCTATGGGTACCTAGTGATTGATAAAGAGAAAATGCTTTAAGAATATTAATCCCAGGGAACAGAAGACAACCAAACATCAACTCCTTCACTCCTAAACTCACACTTAAATCTTCTTCTACTTTTCTCTCAGCAGACTAAAGATCTGCCCGAGTTTGACTTTAAGATGGAAAAGGACAAAATCTGTTGTGATTTGTTTCTGTTGTGATTATTTTCTGAGAGAGGAAATGGATAAATAAGCCATTTCCTGATAAACAAGCTTCTAGTCCATCCTTCCTTCTAGAGGGATGCCAGAAGAAGCCATTTTGACTGTTATTGTAAAAAACGTAACAAAGTGGCTTGCAAAAAGAACTTTGGGACATTTTAAAGAAGGCACAAAATTGGTAAAGAAGAACAAGCTCTTTCCGTAAAAGCAAAGGAATCAGTAACACTCATTTCTAATTTAACCTCTGCATGCAATTCCTTACAACCCTAAAATAAATAGCTCACATTACCTCTTGAGCATCTTCTCTAATACACAGAATACTGACTCGTCTGTTCGAAGAAGCTCAGGGAGCTGATTTAGTAGACAGTTTACAGAGACATTGGAATTTAATATTAAAATACAGGTTAATGGCAATTATTTGGCTCCATGTAAACCACAAAAAATATTTTTAGGAGACTGAAGAACTCAGCCACAGCCAGACTTTGCTATTTCCTAACAAATGATCACTGGAACACAGTAAGAAGGTAACGCAATTCTGAACACCCACCTTTCATTTTTCCTTGCCTTGACTTACGGGCATTCTGCATGGCTTGTTTCTTCTGGTTTTCTGAGATTTCCATACCTACATCAAAGTGTAAATTAGGGCACTAGTACAAAATTACCGTACCTAATACTTGATTACATTAAATTAAAACAAATAAATAAACTATATCTTAAACAATTTTTAGTAAATCTTAGTTGTAATACACCTGAAGTTATTAGAAGTATGTTTTATATTGTCATATGAACTTTAAGGGAGTTTTTCACTGGGATAATGATAGATAAGTCCAGATATCATATGATTAAAAAAAGGTGTAAATTAACATTTCTGAAATCTACAAGTCACCAAGTAATAGTTCACAAATGCAGAATCCTTTTGTTTTTCACTCACTCTGAGCTAACCTGGGTAACAAATTGGAGTCACTGGTATTGCAGTACTGGGTATCTTTCCCCCCACTCAGAGGGGAGTATCACAAAACCTGCCAGGCGCTGAAGCAGGCTGGGATGTGGTTTTGGCTGCATCAATCTGGGGCTGGATCCCTCACTCAGGTTTCTCATGCACCTGTTCACATACTTGTGTAACTTACACAAAGCACATGGGCAACCCTATGCTATTTAATATCGAATGATAGGTGTATGACTGAGCTATGGTGAGTACAGAAATGACAGACATCTGCTAGAAAGTGGCACCAGAGTCTGGTGCTGTCTGCAGCCCAGGTACAGGCACTCCAGTTTCCTCTCCCTGGGCACAGAACAGTTGAGATACATGGAAATGTCACATTTGCACAAGGTGACAACAGGATGCACATGTTCTTTCATTTCATGCTGTGCATAAGGCTGCACTCAATTTCACTCATATGCACAGAAAGAGCACAGAAGTTGTGGTTCAAAGCCAGAATAACATCTCTGCTTTGGTTCCATTTTGCATCTTCCCTCACTTCTCTATACTTTTAAAACTCCCTTTATTTTTTATCCTGAAGTTATGAAGAAGTTATTACTAATCAGCCTATTAAATTAAAACATCCACAATTCTGGGGTAACAGAAGTTTATTTTATTCTGCAGGTTTTTTGGTTTTTTTTTTTTCCTTTATAGAGACAAAGAAACAGATTTTAAAAAACGAAAGAAATTTCATCAAGAGAGATCAGACCACTTTCTTAGGGTTACTATTAGTGGTTTGCAGAAGGATTTTCTGGCTGTGGCCTTTTCTCTCATATATTCCTAAAAGCTAAGAAAAGCTAGATATGGTTTGGGAGACAATGACTCACACCAAAGTGTCTTTGAAAATAGACATAAAATGCCATTTGCAGTTCTGAATTGAAAGAGTATTATTTGTTTTCTGAGTGGCTAGATTAGAGGCTTTGTATATAGTCCAGCAAGATAGCTTACAAAATCAACAAGATAAATTTAAACCTGAGGTTGAGAATACTGGCATCTTTCCACTGGTTTTGGCTAAAGGAAATGTTCAATTATGCCAAAAAAAGAAGAAATTTTAGAAAAGAAACTTTTCTGGTTAATGGAGAAAACATCCAAGCCACTGTGACTCACAAGACCAGATGGACATTAGCTATTACAACTCAACTGCCTTTCCTCTGGTTCATCATACCTGTCCCAAAACAGGTACATCAGAACAGTGAGTTGCAACATTTGAAAAGCAACTTTGCAGAAGGCTGGATGTTAAATGGGCAGAAAAGACTGCATGTGCCTATGTGCCATTATCAAACATATAGTTTCTCTTTTTACTGGGTTTTTTAAATCACTATATTGCACTGTGCCTGAAGAGCACTAAGCACAGTGGACCTTTCTTTTGCAATTCTTGCACTCAGCACCATGGGAGTTTGTGACCCAGCTGTAAATAAGGGCTAGTGCTATTATGACAAATCTCACTGCCAGTGCCACCTCTGTTGAATTGTTACTCTGTAATATCATACGATTTTCATGAGGTCCCAGCAGAATAGTTTTGGGCTGTAGCTGCTACACCTTTGCAGTTTCCTCGTGCTTGGGGATTTCTGCAGCAGTGTCACTCAGGAGGAATGGTAACACCAAGACAGACCTGTTGTTCCCCAGGGCAGAGCCTCAGGAGCTTCCTGACAGACAGCATTGAACTTGCTCAACATACTGTCCCAGTGCTCCCTACAGTAACCACCCAGGAGGTACAGGGCTCCAGAACGCTTCTTCTTAGAAAGGATGGACATGGAAGTGTTCACTTGTTCACTTTTTATCTTCTTTAGCTCAGTCCTGCTCACGAAAGTGCAGGAGCTTTGTTTTACTCAGTAGCATCCTTCCATGTACTACGGTTCTCATTGTATACTGGAGCAAAGTTCCGTAACTTTGTTGTAAGAGGGATTGTGTGGACAATTATGATCAGATCCTCAGCATTGCTCAATTACCCTCTGATCGCCTTCACCCTTTTGCAATATCCACTATTTCAGAGTTCTGTTTAGGTGAATTGGGGAAGGCAGCTGCCTCCCACCCCCATGAGCACAAGGTGACAGAGAAAGTACCACACAGAGCAAGGCGTGAAAGCTGTCAGCATTGTGCTCAACAACGCTGATTGTAATGTCACACTGTGACGTTCAGCACTGGAGAAGAGTAAGGTTTGGAAAGTCTGAGGGAAATTTAGCTGTGGCTCCTTCATTGTTTACTCTAGACTCAAGATAATGGGTTGATTGCAAGAGCTGGTGCAATGCGGAAGGGTTAAAACATTTTAAAATGAGAATGAATTGGCAAACTTGTAAGTATTTTCTTCTGCTTATGGACTATCTAAAATACATACGAAGAGGCCTTATTTTTGTCATACTTACAACAGTATCAAACAAGAGAAACCCACTAGGATCAAAAGGTTTACATTTGTAATGTACGGGTTATTCCTGTCTTCCTATTATTCTGACCAGGTGTTTTACATGAACATGGAATATAAGATTTGGCATCTTGTTTAAGTTTTAATAAATTCTGAGTTGTACCATCCACTTCACTGCACTTCCAGTGTTAACCTGATGTCAATCCAAAGCCTTAGTCTCAAGAGTGTTATTGAAAAGGAGAAGTTCTCATGCAGCCGACACACACAGATGCACCAACACGACTTTTTAGAAATACTAGAAAGAGTTTTCTGGTTTTTATTAGTGTTGCTGCTTTCTTTGTGTATGTTTTGCCAATAAAATTTTACTGGAGCTTTTGTCACTGATCTTAAAGGAAGCATGAAACGATGCAAAACCACAAAAGCTATCCTAACTGTACATTGACACAAGACATACTGTCCTTTGAGTGCCCCACAGGCTGCGGGTCTAAAACTGATCCTACGATTTCCTACCTTTTTTCCTGCTCACTCAAGGTTTGGTTTCATGTCTCTGTGCACTGCCCAGGGGTGCTATAGCTGGGTCTGTAGTTAATGACACCATGCAACTGCACAGGCCTCCTGACACAGGAGATGCCACTATATCACACAGACAGCAAATCTACAATTATTGCTGCTTGGCTTTGTAAGAAAGTGTCCTTTAGAAACAGATATTTTTGGCCAAATGTTCATACAAAAGTGCTAGGATTTTAGATGGATTTTTACTATTGATCGGTCTTTGTGAATTGCATCTTGTCCTATCTCATCTCTCATTCTGCTCCATAATGCCCCAGAATCACATGGGTGACATTACCTGCCCTGGACCTTTGGCCCACAGTGACAGGGCAAACACACCTGAATAGGCTTCACTCACACAGCTGAACATCATATCAAGTAAGAAAGGGACACCAGCTCCAGAAGGCAGAGTGCACATCTGTACAAAACTTTAAAAACTACACAAGCAAGTTTGTTTTAACCACTCTTTGGAGAGTAAATTGTTCCACTCACCCATTTCCTTGTCTTCTCGAACTCTTCTCCTTTCATTTTCACACGCCTCCATCCATCTCTTTTTATCCTCCTGTTTTTTTGCACAGAACAAGTGAATCTCTTCTGTTGTTCTGTTTATTATCTTAAAAGCATTCTTGACATTAATGTTAAAGTCTTTGTCTCTGCCATCTTCGGTGTCCACAATTTCCATCTCGTCCATGTCAATACGATCCTTGTAATACAAGATGTCCCTTCTCAGCAAGTCCTTCTTACAGAAGACAAGTTGATGGTCAAAAAGGAAGAAAGTCCTCTGCTGGCTTTTGCCTTGTTTTGATATTTTGGTCAGTTCTCCTGAGTGGATCAGTTCTGAGCTTCTGGCTAACACATCTGGTCCCTAGGAAGACAGATATAGAGATACAGAGGTATGTAGTAAGTAAATAATATTTTAAGATCTTACTGTGTGTCTAACCAGTCTCACTATATAATCAAGTCTTCAGTTCACTCACTTTTCTTGTATTTTTATTAGATTTGAAAATGTCACACAATGTATATAATGTCATAGAGGTAAATTCAATCAGTGTGGTTCTGCTCTACTTTATTTCTGCATAAACAGAGGGAAACATTTACGTCAGTGAAACAGGTTCCCATTCTGACAGAACTACCAAAATTCCAAATGAGATTCAACAGGTCTAGCATTTTTAAAAGATCCATTTTGTCATTTCATCTCAAAGGCAAGTGTCCATGTTAATACAAGCTGCTCTTCCCGAACTATAAACAACGTTAATCAGTAACAGAAACATTGCAAATGAAGCAACTGGACTTTTAACTGAGCAATGACCACTTGAAAAGTAGACGCCATAAACAACCACCTACGCAGAAAGACACATCCTGCAGGGGACATCAAGTATTGTACACAGTACCTTTGCCCAGAAAAGGCACAGGCTGACACTCACCTCCCAGTCCACGATAGAGACTTGCCAACGTGCAATCTTGTCTATGCTTTCTAGTCTCCGTTTTCGCTCGTTGATCAGGCATGCCACGTTCTTCATGGCCTCATATGCAGCTTTTATGTTGCTATAATCACTGTGAAATGTAGGCACGTTTCAAAGATCACTTATACAATGGACATGATGCAATCACAAACCATGGACATGATGCAACCTCAGTGCTTGCAGTACTAGCCCACATTATCCACTTATCTCTCTACTTGGGTACTTAAATAATTGAGAAACCTGATTCCCAATATCCCAAACCCCACACAGTAGCCTGTACAATTCAGTGCTGCTGTACTGCTGAGCTTGTCCAGGAGCAAATTATTAAACTGGTAGAAGGAGGCAGAGGAGATAGATTAATGAACTGCAACAGTCTCTACTGAAAACAGTGGTAGAACTCCCACTGACCTCAGTGATAGCTGTATTTCACCAAAGGACTGTGTTTTTAGGCAAGATTTTAGTGGGATTTTTTTGGGAAGGGCATTAATTTAATCATGTTTAACAACTGTATTTTCTCCTTCTTGTTCCCAATGGCTGGGTCAATTATCATGAATGAGGAGTGTTGGGTGGAACAGAAAAAAAACCAAAAGCAACCCCCAACAGGGTGAGAGAGGAACACAAGAACAAGGGGCACCAGAGAGAGGAATTAAAGGAGACAATACAAAGAAAGCATCCGTTTCCATGGGACAAATGTGGGAGAGGCATGATGGCCACCTTCCTCTTCCTGCTGTGGGACTAATGCAATCAATTCAGGCCAATCCTCCTGTCCTTCTTCCAATGCTCTGCTCCCCTCCTTCTTTTCTGAGCTCCCAACATGCCCATGAATCTCCCCAAGTTGCAGGCAGGCTTTTTTTTCTCCTCTGAATAGCATCCATCACTCCTTCACCTTCCTCAAATGCAGTCTCTCAGAAGAGAGAAGGGAAGAGACATATTTCTTGCCTTAGCAGTCCCAGCAGAGCAGCTGCTTTTCCTCTTTTATCAGAATGCCTCTCACAGAAAAGGGAGCCAGAGGCAGAAAACAGCATGAACCAGAAATAAATCCTGCCAAGGGGTTAGCCTTGCTGTCCTTTTTATCTGCTTCTGTCTCAGTTCCAATTTTCATCGGCTGCTGCTGATGGACGCGCTTCCCCTCTGAATGTGTGCATTCTCTCCTCTCTTTATTTATATCTGTGGAAACTCTATTCTGCCACACTGAATACAAAAAGTGAGATTAACAATAACAGGATCCTACTAACATCAGGGAGACGTCCCACAGGGTGACCACATGATATCCATACTGCTACTCTTGCCCTTCCTTATCTCAGTTCCTTTTTTCTCTGATGGTGAGTATTTATTCCACACTTGCTACATAACATGTGGCCTTCACACCAGGTTGTGCACATTAAAACTTCAATTTTTTTACAAAAACAAAATGCTACCAAAACCCCCAGCTGGCTGGAGCTTTCCAGCTTGTGGCTGGAGCCACAGGCTCCGTGTGGGTGTAGGTCTGCCTGTTCGTGAGCATCTCTGCACAGCGGGCGCCTCTCTGTGCTTGAAGGCATCTCTGGATGCTGTGCCACAAAAGAGGAAAACAGGTACTACAGGTGGAAGGTGGCAAGACCTCGCTGTCACTTTATCTGCAGATTTAATAGCTCACAGACTAACCTTTCTAAAATTGGTAGCTGTGAAAGAGAAACTCTTGTTAGTAACTGTTATTGCAGCACTTCCCAGGTAGTCACAGAACTCAATAGCTGCATTTCACATCTAAATGTCAGTACTTCACACACGTTGTATTTTGCCCCTGGCAAAAATCCAGTGGTCTCCAACGGGAGTTTTTTCAAGGTTAAAGTACTGACTTTGGCCAAGGAAGCATTGCCTCAGGCTTCATTTGGTCTTTGAGCACAGGGGTCACAATGAATATTTTTCTTGCAATTATACAAGGTAAAGAGACAGACACTTATAGATAAAATCTTAATTTAGTCTAAGATTTAATCAGCACAGGGGTATACCAGGAAGGCTAATAATCTGCAACTTCAAGTTTTATTTTTGCCAACTGAAGATCTAATATCTGGACTTTACTGCAAACTAAGGCAATAATTATTACCACTAAGTTTCTAAAAAAATTACCTTCAAACTTGCTCAGGTTGCGTTCTTTTTCTAAGGCACTCTACTTTTTCTTACATCCACAACCTTTATGAGTCTTCCCCTCTGCTTCTTTGGATTTCCTTCTCCTTGATTTCTTTGACACATTGGCCTTTTTTTTTTTTGCACTCTGAATTACACATCTCTCCCTGCATCCTATTTCAGCACTGTCTTCTTTTCCTTCTCCCTCTTTGACTTATTCCTCATTCTACCTTGCATCCCCTCTGGCCCCTGTGCGGCATTTTCAGATACTGTTTTAGTTACTGTCTGTGATGGTTCTAAGATGCTCTGTCTGTCATGGTACATGGCAATTTTGTTCCTGATCTCAAAAGCTTCAGTGTTGTGTCACCCAGAAAACTTGAGTAATTAGGCGTTACTACTATTATAGAAGTTGTTATTTTAGTTCTCTCACCTGTGCTCCTGAGTGGTGTATTTGAGCAATTCTGCAAGCTGCAGAGGATATTTGCAGATCTTCTGAACAGGCGTGAGAAGAAAACCATCGATGGCAATGTCAATCATCTGCTGAAGCAAGCGACAGGCCTCAAAGAAGTGGCGGTATTTGCCCTGCTTCATTAGTTTGGAGAGTTCAATGCAGGCACTGGGATGATTGTTACAATACTCTGAATAAATAGCAAAGCCTTCTTGCTATTAAAAAAAAAAAAAAGTTACAACTTTACTACAGTATTTGTCTATAAGGGAGAAAAGCTATTTTTGTAACATCTATGATACAGAATTAGATTAAGTAATCCATTCTCTGTATTGCTCCCAGGCTGACCAGCTTTGAAAGTATGCAGAGATCTACTTTGTAGCTGTCAAAACTATATACTTTCTTTGTCAGAACACAGAAATAAAGGTCTCTGTTGAGTCAGGATAATCGAACCCACTTTAAGAAGTATTTTCCTTTGGGAAGACGGCTCTAGGTTTAGGAAGGGTCTGTCAAGAACTCATGGCCTATTTCCCCACTACCTTCCTTCCTTTCTGTCTTTATCAAGTTTTTGCATGCTGAATATGAGATCACTGCAAATCATCCAGCTTATCTGTGATCATTACAGTTTTGACAAGGAAACTTAAAACTGTTTACAAAATTACATGATTGCTAAAGATGAGGAGAAATCTAAAACAAATAATTAATTGCAAGTTACTTTACATTCTAAAATGCTGCCAGTTTAGTATTTAAGAAGCAATTGTTACTAAAATGCCCTCCTAATATGGTAACTTGGCTTTTTATTACCATATTTTGTTAATTTCATAAATAAAATCAACTTTTTCAACCTACATGTTGAAGAAAACATGACCCTATTTCACTTAGATGAGGTTCCTCTTTGTTGTACTGTTTCTCAAGATCCTTCAGAAACTTCCTTTGGAACTTGTAAATATCTTCAATATTTCCAAAAATGGTGCTTAACTGAGCTGTGGTGAACATTCCTGTATGTTTGCGACACTGCCGAATGTAACCCTGAAAAGAAATAAAAAACACTCCTTAGTCTGAGGATGTGAGACGGGTCCTAACCTGAACAAAATCATTGGAGCTGGCAAGACCCCTCTGGTCTGCAGGCTGGGGAGTGGTTTCCCAGCCACACACACGCCGAAGCTCAAGTTCAGATTTGCATCTGAGATGTCCACACACGGATTCTTGGGGTCCAGCTCCTGTCTCTGGGTACCCCAAATGAACCAGGGACTGAACCTCCAGGAACAACTGCTGTGCTCACAGTTTCTCAGCAGTTCTGGCCCAGGCTCCAGGGAGTGCAAAGTTAGCTGATGTGACAGGGGCTATCTGCAGGCTCCTCGATTTGAATGCTGTCAGGCAGGCCTCCCCAAACAGCTCTGGGAGCAGACAGCTGAAATAGCCTTGCAGTTGCTCTGGTGAGGTTTACCAGGAAGCAACACTGGATATTGCTGGCACTGTTACGAATATTCCCGTCTCCTCCGCAGCCATCTGCTCTGAGAGCTGTTCAGTGGCTACGCTGCAAGCCAGCTACCGCATTTCCTACTGTACCAACAGGGAAAGCTAATTCCTGCGCGGCTCCTGTCATGTGGACTGCAGACACTTCTTGAATGTAAAACATGTTCTGTGGTTTACACTCCAGCTTCGCCACCCTGGCTACAATCAGCCTTAGTGATTCATTCTGGGGCTGAGCTTGCAAATTTGGGTTACTATCTGTGTAGCTTTTCTGGCTTAGTCTTACTTGGGTGTATTTTCAGCCTTAAGTCCTGCTTGCACCACCCTACAGATTCACCCTGAGGACAGCAGACCATCTCTACCCCACATGTGGCACATGGCACATTGCTTCTCTTCTTGGAAAATGTGTGCTTGCTCTCTTGTACTGAACTCAGAGGCTTGCCAGATTTTAATAAAGATGTATAGAAAATATGTATTAGAAAAAATGGATAGATTAATATCTGTCTAAGTCTTAACAGGTCAGTAAAATGTGAGAGTCGTCCTAGAACTCAGCTAACCATGGCAGCAACATAGCTGAGCATACAAATTCTTCCCTGATCTTTCATGCGCAATCAATCTTACTAGCTTAAGTAAATAATGAATATAAATGACAAAATTTACATTTGATGTTTTAAAATAAGCCAATTAGTAACCAATTTTTTGACCTAAAATGAAAGGGAAAAAAAAAATCAATACCCCCTGTTGCCTTGTCTATTTTGCTGTGCATGAAATAATCTAATGGTAAGTGGTGGACTAAAGGATGACAGCATGACAAATACAAGGACAGACCTAGCAAACTAAGGGTACAAAGAATATTTTTGTAGGTTGCTTAGCACCATTCCAGATGCAAACCACAAAGACAAGTCAAATACAGGTCAAATGCATCATAACCCACGTCAAAGAAGTGGCAAACTTCAGTGAAAAATATTAAGAAGCTTCTTGGCCAAGTGTGCGCCTCCAACAAATATTGAGAAGAAAAGCAGAAAACCACCCCCATTTTATGGCTCAAACAAGCAAGGTAGATATAAAACAACTTTAGATTTCTTCATAGTTTCTAAGCATCCAGTAAAAATCTCCTTGCTCAAGAAAACAGGAAAAAAACCACTCATCAAATACTCTTTCCAAGTTACTTTCAAGAAGTTCTATCACTGAAGTGTAAATTATTTTACAGTTACTCCAAGTTTTCTATATAAAGTGGTAAAAAGTTCTAAATAAACTGGACTTCCTTCTCTCCTTTATTATGGAAATAGCAGTCAGAGAGGCACCTTTTCACCGTCAAAAATGGAAGTTTTTTTAAAAGAAAGGAAGCAATGGCTCATGGCAGTCATTAGAGAGGAAAACCGTAAGAGGAAACAAGAAGGATCTGACTGACAGCTTCAGAAGCAAAACTGGGAGTATTTTGCTATGAGAAACCATCGTGATTCTCAACTTCTGTGGAATGATTTGTTCTCATTAGGTCAGCAGAATGTCCTCAGGTTAAAGCATGTACCTCACAGATGTCCTTGAGATGCTTGATATAGACTCGTTCTGTTTTCATAATTTCCTGTATAACGTTGGTTCTCATCTGATCCCTGTTTTCAGCTATTTTCTGGCGATGCTTGCTAATATCTGAATCTTGTTCTTCGTCCTGGATATTACTACAATTTTCTGGCACTTCTTCCTGATTAACTCGCAGCTGCAGCCAGAACAAACAAAGCAATTAGAGTGAAGCAGAAAGTTTTGCAAAATGTGGTAAAACTGTTATAAACTTCTTAAGAGAAGAGCGGATACAGAAATGTTCCCATTCTTACCTTATAGAGGGGGTTTCACAACAGGATTTATTTCATTGTACTCACTGCGTATTCAAATAAAGTGTTGAGATTTCTGTCTAGTTAAATACATGGCTTTTTACTCACAGTATTTGAGAGAGACCATGTTGTGCTGTCCATGTACTTTTCAGAGTTAAGCTTATTTCTGACCCTTACTAATAGTTGATGTGTTTGGCCAAGTCAGCATAGAGGTAAAAATTATAAAAGTAGAGACTCAACCACTTTTAAATAGTTTCCCTCTACCCCATCTGTACGATGTAGATATCAGCACCTCCTTTTATGACTTCTGATTGCCCATGTTGTCTAAAGATGTAGGAAGGGGAAAGGGAGGAACCACCTGCTGCACTCTGTGTATGTGGTACTTCATGTAGTGTGGCCCAAGCTACACTAAAAGTTCTCAAAAGGTAGTTCAAATTACTTCCTAAAACAGAACTCAATTTTATACCATCTGAGAGTTATACTGTCATTAATCTGGGTGAGTTCTGACTGCAGAGTTCAGACTGTGAACCAGAGTTCTACACAACGTCATTGATAATAAATTAAGCCCTATTTTACCAAGAAATCCCTGCAGCATAGCTCTCCCCAACCCTTACAAGAACTGTTGTGTCCTCTCTGTAAACACTGATGACTCCTGGTTGAGCTTTCTGCTCTTGTAATCTCTGTTTGAGAAATTCCTTTGGTTACAAAGGGACCAAACAAAGGAAGAAGACAGAGTAAAAGCTGTCAGAGGAGCTAAGGGGTCTTAAGAGTGTGATTCTCTACTGCTTCTTTCCTTGTGAACTCATGAGGGGTTACAGCACTGATGGTCAGCTATAAACATGCTGAGGATCAGGTATGAAATGTCATGCCATGACAACTGTTGGACTCTGCTAGGAATCCTGCAGTGGTGCAAAAGCAGGAAGCAAAAGAGTTACTCACCCTGACAAAGCTAGCTGGAAACCAGGCTTCCTTGTCCTCATTTCTTCCCCACCACCAGTCTTTGTTGGAAGCTTCTAGAACTCTAATGACATCTCCAGCTTTGAAGCCCAGCTCTTGATCATCCATAGTGACATGGTCCCAGAGAGCCTCTGCATAGACTACGGTGCCATCGCTTATCAGCTAAGATTGGAAGAAAATGAGATTGTGAAGGACAGAAGAAAAACTATGAAGTGTTTATAAACTACAAAGAGATCAAAATAGCTCACTAGAGTGCCTACTATTGCTCCTGTTACAGGATAAAACTAAAATTTCAGATTTTCAGAAATCTATGCATAGACTCATTAGTGAAAACAATTAGAGTCCTGCTCCAGAGCAATTACATAGGGTAACAGTTAGAGTCTGTCATGGTTTAAAATCCAAAGGGGAAATTAAACCCACTCAAGCAGTCCCCTTTCCCCCACTCCCTTCCTATAGTGGAGGAAACACTAGGAGAGGTAATAAGATGCAATCATAATTTACTGAAAAACTGCAATAACCACAAAAATGTCAATATAAGAGTGTACAAAAGAAAGTTTTACCCACAAAAAGGTATTTACCACTAAACAAACAAAAGCACTTCCCAAAGAAACTAGCTACTGCCATTGAATTTTTTATGACTATGAAATCTCAGACCTGTGGAAAACATCCCTCCACATCCCCCATTCCTGCCCCCACCCTCCCTGTCCCATCATTCCAGCAACGCAAAGCCCCGGACATTACCTCATTAATTGCTAGCTGCTCCCCTCCAGGCTGCAGGTACCTGGGAGCAGCTTGGCAGAGCTCCTCGTAGCTGTAATCTTCCTCACTGCCATTGTCATCCACTAAGGCTGAAGATTCAGTCCCACCATCTGCAGCAACTAAAACAAAAGTGCAACAGCTGTTTGCTTCATCATTTTTATGATTCAAAGAAAAACAACAATGCAAGAGGAATTGCTGAGAAATTGCCTTTGTTGTCATGAATACAACAATAATAGCAGAAGTGGAGGGTAGCAGAGCTCTCAGGAAAACCACCTTTCCGTCATTAAATATGTTTTACTCTTCTTCAGAATTTTCTCATTTAGCACCTGATAAAACTGAGAAACTTTTGTACGCAAAAAAACCAGAAGTACAACAATTTCTTACTTATTTTTTTACCAGAGGAAACATCAAATGACCTGTATCAGAAGGGAGGCCCTGATGCCATTTCCCAGGTGGCAGGTGAGAGAGCCCCAGCAGCCCCCAGCAGTCAGTGGGGACACTGTCACCCCCAGGCTGGGTGCCCTCACACTGTCACATCCCTTGCAGGGACATAAAGACCCAGTGGTTCTGTGCCCACCCACCCACGAGAGGAGTGGGCAGCCCGTGTGCAGCCCCAGCTCAGTGCTGGCTGCTGCCACCTCTCCCATGCACTGGGGAGGCGCTGGCACAGCAAGGCGCAAGGGGACAGGGACTCCAGACTGGGCACGGTGGAACGGCCTTACAAAAAACCTGGTCTAATTGTCCCAAATCACAAAAATTGCTTGGTTTGACAATTGTATGTTTTCTGACAAAAGAGGCAGCTTTGCATAGAAAGAGAGGCCAGGACTAAAATGGGCTTCATCTTATTACATAGCCACATAAGCCAGGAGAAACACTGTTACTGTACAAAACTGTAAAACCCATTTGGGGTACACCACTGGGTGACAGATCCCTTTGGCCATCACCTCTGCACTGGCAGAGGAAGAGACGCGGGGGCTGACCTCAGGAACAAGTCTGACTGACAGACTGACACCCACACTGCTCAGTGCTGGAGCCTGTCCAAGTGGGTTTGCCTGTAATGTCCAAACCACCCGGGATCACAAAGTATTCATGACCAGTGGCCCCATGCCTGAGTGCACTCTCTGGTCCTTGTTAATTTATTCCTAAAGATTTATTCCTACGGCAAGCCCAAGCTGTGAACTAGAGAGTCTGAAGATCATACAATGCTCAAAAAGGCATTAAAAAGTAAAATTCAGAATAGGCTGCTAGCACTGAACTCCTCTGCTTAAGGATCCAGCTTGTGATCCAGCTAAGTTGCTACACAGTCAACAGAGCAGCTCTTACTCCTAAGTGCCTGGGAAGGGACCTTTCAGCAGAATTATTGTACCTGCCAGTTCCAACAAGCAGCAAGGCAGAGCAGCAGGACCCTGACACTGCCTCTTCTCTACTCTGCTTCAAACCTGGGTACTGCCTGTCTGCTGAGCTCCGGATGGGTGAGAGTCACAAAGAGACAACTCCTGGCTTTACTCCCTGCACCCGCTGCCACCAGGCACTCCGCTGCCATCTGCTATTTACCTTATAGGGAGAAATACTGCAACCCCCTCCTCGGGGAGGGGGGACACATACCATCACTAGCATCTTCGCTCATCTGAGCATTAATTTGCTAGAGAGATCAAAGCAGATCATCACACAGATTCACTAAAAAACTTGCAAGATTTTTCTTCCCATTAAAAATGGAAAAATATTGCATAGTCTTGATACAAAAGAACATGGCTATTTAACCATTCTGTTTTACTCTCTAGCATTTTAAACATACATTAACAGTATAATCTGCCTAAGTAGGGAGAATGCAGAACCCCTATTTAAAAAAATCAAGATTTTTTTCCCCTATAAACTCACTAATCTGAGCACTGATAAACTTTTAAAATACATCTTGCAAAACTTACTGAAAATGCTTTATTAAAAAAATCTGCAAATAAATATTTCATTAAATCAATTTTTATCCTATAAAACAACATCCAAAAAATTAATCCCAGTGATCCTTTATACATTTCCACTGTATTCTCTGTACTGCCTGTGGGGTTGTTCCAGTAATAATGGCACATCAAAATTACCTAATTTGGCTCCAGACAAAAAATAACTACAATTTTGGGACAGAAAGCTGTTTGTTACTCTGTACCAAATCAACAAGCTTACATTGACTTTGTAGGGTAGAATCAAGAGAAACTGGTTGCTTGCATTCTGCATCTTTTCCTCTATTGTATACAGACAGAAATACCAGAGGGAGGGGTGTGCTTTCCCGGTTGCACCAACGGGATGCAAAAAACTTAAAAGACAGCCTGGGACCGATGCAGACCTCCTAGCAGATTTTCACCAGTACTGCAGGTTCCCATGGATGACACAGAGTAAGTGTCATCAGAGCCAGGCTTCCACCATTTACCAGTTCAATCACAACACACCGTGAAAAAAGCAGGAGCGAGCATGTTCTACTCACACGTACCCATCTGAAGGCTCTCCAGACTCCAAAAGCGTGCCATTGCCCCCCTGGCTACCATGCTGCCGTCAGACCTCTACCAGGTGATGATGCTCAGCCCTCCAGGGCTGGCGGAGGACCACAAGAGGCTGTGAGCTACCCAGGGCTCGGAGGAACAGCCCGCTGGCTGCCTTCAGCTCCGGCGGTGCCTCCGAGGCCGAGCCCGGCTGGGAACTGCCAGCAGCGCGCTCAGCCTGGCCGCCGCGAGCTCCCGGCTCTCTGACATCATGGGGTGCCCTTAGGGAGGAAGTTCCAGAAAAGAAACAAAAACCTGGCTGCCTGGCCCTGGCCGCGCTGCGCCTGCAGCCGCCCAGACCGCTCCCGCGGAGCCTGAACATCGCGAACAGAGCAAGCCAGGGAGTGCATTTGTTTTTCATTAAAGAGGCTAAATGCGATTTCAATCTATATTCAAATGACTGCAATCCAGAGGGAGAGACGATCTGGATGGGAGTTGGGAGTTCCTTGTATTACAACACTGTTCAGAGTATCGGTCTATCTTTGTCATACTCTACCAGTTAAAATTCCAGTAGAAGTAAACAATTAAGGTATTTTTGCACAATTTCTCTGGCTTCACAGGCAAATGCCGTATCATTATTTAGGGCACAAGCAGCACAAGTGTTAAGGCTGCAGCAGACTGCTCCCAGGAAAACAGGGGAGGAGGGAGACATTTTCTCACTGAAACTACAAACTTAATCCAGCTGCTCCATGAAATAGGGAATGAAGCAGCAAAGCACTCAAACCATACATCTTTCTCTGGGTCTGACCCAGCCAGAGCACAACCTCATTCATTCACATGGGCCAGCGTTCACCACCCTTAGATCTGTGCTCTCCCACAGTGACGCTGGATCAGTCCACACACTGGAAGCAAAGGCAGGAGCTGCTCCCATCAGGGGAGTGCAAAGCCTGCTGCAACCTATGTCTGTACACAGCACTATGCTTACAGTTCGGAAAGCCCCATAAACTTTATGGCTTCTTTACCTGCAAACTGTTGCTCAGCTGAGCCTGTCCTGTAACTGGGGACTGCCTCCTCCAGGGATGTGTTCACAAAACCCTGGAGGCATTTCTGCACACAGCAACTTCTCAACACCCACTGAAATCACATGGCTTTCCCAAGCGCTGCCTCAGACAGAGAAAGAAAGGCCAAACATCGCCCTGCAATTTTAATGCCATCTTCCTGCAAAAATCCTGTTTGTGCTGCACTGGATGGGAGACTAACAAATTGTCTTCTGAATCTCTTAAACTTCCCTATTATTTCTTGCTGCGAGGACTCTAGTTGGATAGCGCAATAAAAACAAGCTACTGCATAAGATCTTCATACACAGCATTTTTCTTGGCACAAACCATTAAAAAAAAGCAAGCCAGCAAACAGAAGTGACACTGATGACACTGAAGTGCTGATGATCCTGGGCATCTGCAAGTGAAAACTTCACACTTCTAATCAGGCAGAGCACGAGCTCTTTGCCATGTCAAACCCCTACCCACCAGGGAAAAACAGTTCAACTGCCAAAGGAAAACCAGATCAAATCCCATACAGCTCTTTTACAAGAGACTTAAAAAACAACCTCTGAAAAACAGCCTGAAACTCTTTTGGTCTGATTTTTGCAGAACAGAACAGACTGTGTGCTTTTGCCCAATGACTAACCCAAAGCCACCCTGGGATGCTGCTGGGATGGAGGGGGGTCAGCTCTCCCTCCTTTGCATGGGCACATCTGGCAACTGTGCAGCCACAAACCGAACCACCACAAAAGTACTGCTTTGGGGTGAGGTGGTGGTGGGTTCATTTCCTTGTAGATCAGCCAGGGACAGGAGGAGGCACAGGCTGTCCTTTGTAGTGGCAATCCACAGTGACCTTGTCCCAGTGCATGCTGAGCTGGCTTAGCCACTGTGCAGGGCACTCTGAAAAGGCTGTGTGTAGCACTTACTAAAATACTAAAATCTACTTTATCTGCCTCAAGAAAATTCAGTTCTAAATACACGCTGGTATCACAGAACCCTCCCTCCTGGGGCAGACCACAGGTCACCCCCAACCACTTCTCTGACAGCAGCCAGTAGCAGATGTCCAGGGAGGAACATAAAAATAGATGAGGCGTGTGATGGCATTTTTCTAAATTCCAGTTATCTGCAGATCAGTCAGATTCCTCCTGGGGCAGAAGTTATACCTTTGTGTTTAATGAACTGGATTTTTCAAACCACTTTCTGAATTTTTTTTTAAACTGGGATGTGAAATATAATGTGTAGCAATTAGTTTTATAGTTTAATTTTACAGAGTGTGAAAACTATCTTTTATTTTGAGCTTGCTCTCTGGTTATTTTATTTGGTAGCCTTTAGTTCTTAAATTATTGGAAACAATAACTATTATCTGTTCATTTTTCCTATGCCAAACAGATTTTTATTCTCCTATTGTCTTTTTTTCCATGTTGCAGAGCCCAAGCCACATTAATCACTCCTCACAGAGACACACACTGCGTTGATTTTCTTGTCCTTCTGCTTTTCTCTGTATCGTCCCCTGTAAAAAATGCCTTCTGGGATGGAAAGAAACAGGGAGATGGCCCCCACACACACCAGTGGCACAATTGGGCCTTCTGTTTTGTTCTCTATTCATTTCCTACAAGCTCCTGCCCTTTTATTTACTGTTTTGACTGTTACTATGCACTACATTGACTCTTTAAATGTCTCTTTAAGATTGCAAGATCTCTTCCTGAATGGCAATTCCCAGTTCAAAGTCCATTCATCTGCAAGCACATCAGGCCCTTTTCCTCCTCCCCATGCGTTACCTTGCCTTTACCAACACCTGGCACCAGTGCAGTGCCTCGTGTCTCACTTATACTACCGTGAATAATTAGGCGTACCAGCAAGAACTACCATTTCATTTTATACCTCCCTTCCCACATCATTCATGCAGACACTGAACATTTGATTCCAGTCATGAGCTCTCTCCTTAAGAAAACCAACTGCTCTCCTGAGTCATTCCCGAACTGTGCTCCACACAGGCCAAATTCTAGCCCCACACAAAAATATGCAAAAAAGATGGGTTAGTTTTTAATAAGCTTATAAAAATTGCTCTGCAGTGACAAATAGGCAACCTCTTCAATATAATTTAAAACTTGTAACCCTTTAAGTGCAGCAGTAGCAATGCAAGTCCCAAAGGAAGTTTCCCTTCTGTTGTTTGATTCTTAATCTGTTTCCTACAGATGATGATTCACTGTCTTCTAACATCTGTTTTTCTAGAAATTTACATCTCCACTTTTATCTGCCATTGCTATAAGAAGGCATGCAATGCATTAGGCTTTAGAAGTAACTAAAATAAGATACCATTTGGTTTCGGTGCTTGAGTTTAGAATTACTTTCTATAATAAAGGGCTTTTGTGCTATCAAATTTCACTGTGCATGAGTAAACAAAAAACTCTCACATGTTCAAAGACAAGGAAATCCCTTGTGATTTAAGAGAAAAAAGGAAAGAGATCAGAATGTGTGACACTAGTCACTTTAATATTTTCTTCTGGAGCTACTTAACAGATCTTTGCAACTGCTTTCAAACTGTCAAATCCATGATATTTCCCACTTGCCTTCAGAGTTTTGATTTCAGAAACTTTTCTTGCTCCACTTCTATGTTTATTGTAAGGTGTCATAAAAGTCACATCTAACATAATCAAGGTTGCTTTGACTTCATTGTCCTGAAAAGTGGCAGAAATCTTTGGTTTGTGTATTTGTCATCCAGATGCTTATGTTTAGGAAACCAGTTATTCAAAAGCTAAATACCTGGAAAGATATTGCTCTCAGGCAGTTGTCTAGGTAACTAATACTATTTCATGTGGTTTCCAAACATGAATTGGAAAGGATAACTAAAAATAGAAAAAGTAATTCCTACTCTGTGGTAATAAAAGAGCCTCTTTTTTCCCCAAACTACGTTATGGCAGACTTCTTATTCTGTGAGTGGTCCTTCTGTAATCAGGGACTGAGACACCACATAATCTCAGCAAGAGTCACAACATTAGATGTCTAATTTACCTCAGTACCTGATCTAGATCATTAACTGCATTAAGATGCATACAGCAGAACACACTCCAGCCATTTAGTTCCCAATATTATACTACAATATAAACTAAAAGGATAATACAAATGGAGCATATATAATTGCCCTGGTTAGAGAGAAGAGGGGGTGGAGCTTTTAGCGCTGTTTATTCCATACAACCCATATAATTGCTGGGGGCATGGTTCTGGCAGGAAAAGCTGGGCACGGGAAACCGAAGTTTGCCATCTTGCTGGATCTCTCCAGGGAGCAGGTATTGGGATCAGCCAAGTGGACCCAGCCCCTCTCCACCACTGTCGGTCCCTTTCCCATCCCTTCAAGTCAGTTTTCAGACCCAGAGCTGAAGGACAGCAACGATGAGTCTGAGACACCCCTCCAAGGGAACAAAAGGCAAGAGAGAGAGGCAGTGGCACAGAGCCGAGCCCAGCTGAGCCACACGGAGCCCAAGCCCCAGAAGAGCCCAGGTGGAGCAGCACCAGTGCCAGAGGCAGCTGTGCAGAATCGAACCAGCATAGTGGAGTGGCCTGAGGCAGCAGCATGGCAAAACGCAGGGATCGAGCTTCCGAGGGGTTTGCTTGTCCTAGACCTTTGCTGTTTTCAGACTGGGTGGGGGAGAACACTAAGCAGCGGAAGCTCTCCTCAACATATTGCCTTTGTGTCCCAAATACCTCGTGGCCCAGATGCAGGAACAGTGATTATACTGCCTTTGTCTGGAGACCACACCAGGCACTGTCTTCAGGAAGTGTTGGGTTTTTTTTCATGGTGGTAAATGCCTTTTTTTGTGGGTAGGGCACCTTCTTTTTGCATACTTTTTGCTATTAATACTGCTGTTCTAATTGTGATTTTAGTAAATTGTTATCTCGTAATTTCTCCTTACTGTACCTCCATTACTGGAAGGGGCAGGCGGAAAGGGAGTGGCTTATCTGGAGTTTAGTTCCCTAAACCAGCTGTCTAAACTAACACAATAACGTATCTCAGAATCCCAGAATATTCTGGTTTGGAAGGGATCCACAAGGATCATCAAGTCCAACCCTTAAGTGAATGGCCCATATGGGGATCAAACCCACAGCCCTGGCATTTTTAACACCATTATCCAACCAACTGAGCTCATCTCAGTGGATAAGTCCCTCTCACTGACATGGTTAGAAATTCTCAAGTCTGCTTCTTGGAGAGCACCTCTTGAAGAAAACTGTCATGTTCTATTCAAGACAGGAGAATTCAGTTTTAACATGTTCTTACATGAAGTAATTTATAGTTAAAACATTTTTGGCAGAATTTGGACACCACCGCAGCTAAAACTTAGCTAAGAACCATAGAAGCCAAGTACTGATTTGTAAACATACATGTAATTTTAATAAACATCGAAAATGCTATTTGTTAAGTTTCCTACTTCAGTTATGGGAAGCCTTGATCCAGAGGGTTCAGGGTGAAGGTTCCCAACAGTGCTTTGTTCACTATTAACAGTGAAAGATACAAAGTGAAATTTGTGCTTTTATTTCAAACTCTTGCCAGTGTCTGAAGGAACACAAATGGTGCTAACCCAGGTTCATCTGGTCCCACCTGTGAAGAAAGGTTCCAGTACTACTAGACCAGTTAATAGACTTCTTCTATTAACTCCAGATAGCATTGCATGCTAAGAGGAAACAATTACAGCAAAATTACACAGGACACATCAGCGAGCCTGTTAAAGGGTAATGCTTCCAAAAAGGCAATTTTTTCCAAGAACCTGTCCCTCATGTACCAGAGCTCTGGCTGGGCTACACTCACCAACAACTACACTCACCAAGCCGCTTAATTATTTAAAGCCTGCCTATCTAAGTAAAGCTGAATGTGTAGCAAACAGAAAATTAAAAATACATGTGTGGTGTGGCTAGGGTTCAGGTATGAAGTATATCAAGCATCTCTGAACTTGCTTCCTTCATAATCTATTGTCTTCAGGCAAGTATATGAATAGAGAGTGGAAAATACAGGAGCATAAGTGGTACAGAACAATACACCATAGCAATGTCAAACAGTAAACGTGAAAAAGAAGTTTTACATGAGGACAGCAGCTACTAATAAGAAACTCACAAAACAAAGCAACTTAGCTGGGTATTCCTTTGTCACTGAGCTGGTTTGCGCCCTTTTGCGTTCCACACCGTATTCTAATTCTTGCTTAGCCTGGGGTGTGGCTTTCTGATCTACAGAGTTAAAAACCCTTGCTCATCTTACCGTTGGATGTTCTCATCTGCCGCCGCCGCCCCAGGCGGTCCAGGCCGATGGGGGTGCTTTGTGAGAAGGTGAGCGGCCGGAAGCGGGCTGAGACCGCCTTGTACGGGGGCACCTGGTGTGCTGGAACGGGCGGCCGTGCCACGGGCTACCGAGAAAACAGCAAAACCCAGCATTAGTAAAGCTGCTGGCACGTCCAGCTCAGCAAAGCTCAGGTATGAAGTACGGTTTCTCCAGACAGTCCAGGTAATTACACGGGCAGTAAAATCCCCTGCGTTGAAGTGACATTGCTTAAACACCGCATACCACGTCCACCAGCATCACGGAACAAGTTTTATTACATTACAGTTCTTTGTTACGTTAAAAACTCCTTAGCCTTCTGTTGTAATCAGACATGCTCTATAATTTTCGTCTCGTAATACTCTTTTTTGAAGACAATCAGAAGGCAGGAGCACCTCTCCTATAAAGACTGGGCTGAGAGAGCTGGGGTTGTTCAGCCTGGAGAAGAGAATGCTCCAGGGAGACCTCACTGTGGCCTCTCAGTACCCAAGGGGGCCTACAAGAAAGCTGGAGAGGGACTTTTTACGATGGCATGTAGTGATAGGATAAGGGGGAATAGCTTTCAACTGAGGGAGGGTCAATTTAGATTAATGAAAAGGCTTTATAGGATGAGGATGGTAAAATACTGGAACAGGTTTCCCGCAGAGGTGGTGGATTTTGCTTTCATCAGTTAAATGTATTGCTTGCCAGTAAAATAAATAAGACAATAATAATTGTCTAAATGATGCTCTGTTTTGAGTTCCCAGGAGTCTCAAAAAAAGAGGTAATACTAAGTTTACAGCAACTTTATCTCAAAGTAATTTTCTTTCGACAAATCATTCATTTGTTAAATTATGATTGGAGAACCTACCCCTTTTTTTATTTGCAAATTTGAGTCTGATTTTATGTTGTCCCTGAACAATGCCACATTAGCCAGGCTGAATGATCTTGCATAAGCATTCAACATTAAACAGCCAGGCCTCAGCACATGAACTTCAGAGGAACTCGTCTTTAGATCTTCTCTTATTGTTCAGTTGTTACTGTTCTTCTATCAAGTAATCTGAAACATCAGGGATGGTTTTTTAATGAACTCTCTCTTGACACTCTGTTACGAAACCTGTGACAGTATTGTTTGAAAATGTCTTCTCACACCTAAGCTGCCAGACCAAAACAAAATACAACAAAGAAGGAATTAGGTTTATACTTTTCAAATATTCCCATGGGATTTCAAAGCTTTAAAGAAAAAAAATCACCAGTGTGAAGAGCAGTCTTTGACAGCCCCACATAAAATACTTCTAGTGCATATATTCCCACTTCGTAAGTCCTTTTTTACTTTCCAGCTAAAAGTTTGCTTTTTATTATGACTGCCAAAAACCTCAATGTGTACTGAATATGATTTATCTACAACCTCATCTTTAAACCCCATTTTCTAAGTGCCTTATCAGTATACCAGTATCCTTCACCACAAAAAGTCTGTTTTGTTGTATCAAATAGCTGATAGAAGTGATAGCAATTACTGTATGCAAATAACTGGCTGAGTAAGCAAAAAAGGCTATTTATTTCTGGGCAACTAAAATTTTCTTATAAGGCCTTAGTCCAAATACTTTCTCCAGACAGACATGGATATGCTTTTACTCAGTGACAGTCCTGGGAAGGCCATAATTTGGCTTAATAGTGTGCTCTTGTTGGGAATGCTCCATAGTTTCGGTCTTGACCATAGCAATGTGCTCATTTAATCCCAGCCAAGCCCTCATGGCAGCACTGGAGCATGGAAAGAGTCAACTCGAACAGCTGCCTTGATGCATGTTCCTTCACTATTCAACTGATGTGAACAAGGTTTAAAAACAGATCAATCTGGTTTCAGCACTAAGTGAAGGGCCTGGAGAGTGTTTAATCACTTCCACAGTACAGCAAGTTGCCAG
This sequence comes from Daphoenositta chrysoptera, assembly GCA_013397915.1. Taxonomy (NCBI): domain Eukaryota; kingdom Metazoa; phylum Chordata; class Aves; order Passeriformes; genus Daphoenositta; species Daphoenositta chrysoptera. The sequence goes on from VZRO01002888.1 coordinate 243,542, forward strand.
TACTTACTATCCCTTGAAATCCATCTATTATTCTTGAATAAGATGGCCTAGAATTTATAATGATTATTTTCCTCTTTTTTTTTCTCCAAGTTAAGAGATAACATCAATTTTAAAATATCTTAATCACATAGGATTTGAAACTAAAGGCTTTGCCTGGGCAAAAGGTTCATTTGCTTCAGCTGGGGTTTTGCATCAAGATGCATTTTTTCATCAGGGAATTATAAAGAAAAAATGTGCAAAATACAGTAACAATGTCCATGTTACAAAATGTTTTTTCACAGGAAACTTAAAATCCTGCCATTGTTTCAACCCTTTAGTACCCCTAAACTTCCCAGCAGGAGATGAAGTGGCATGAGAAAGACTAAGAGGAGTAAAATTCAATTAATTCACCAGAATCAAGTATTTTGAGGATGCAGATACTATTTCTTTTTCCTGTGGGTTTATCAGCTTGACAATTGCTTTAGGCAGAGGTCCTCCAGGTTTCATGGAAAGTGGAAAATGCCTGACCAGTGCAGTCTTACAAGAGCCTTACATGAGCCTGAAGCTCTGCAACCAAGTGCAAGATGGGGCCACGACCACCAACACAGCAGTAAGTTCCTCTACACACTGTGCTTGCTCAGCACTACCTCTAGGGAGAAAGGAGCAGTTTTTACCTTTCAGAAGTTTTTAATTTCTCACTCTTGTACTTAAGCCAACAGAGATGATACATATAGGTACTACTCAATTTCTCAATTTATTACCCATTTTCTCAAGCAATGTCTTCATTAGTTTTAAGTATCTTTGCTATGCCACAACCAAGATTTTGAACACCACTGTTAATGCCACAGTTTTTGAGCAGGCCTGCTTTTGGATAATTTGAAATGAACAATAAATAATGTGTTATTATTGCATTTGATTGAACTCCTCTGTTCCTCAGGCCCAACACCCTGTAAGGAGACTAAATACACAACTGTCTTGCACACAAATGAGCCCTTATAGACCAACATGAGACATAATGACCACGCCAAGAAAGAAATCAGGTTAATTTACAATACAGAAAAGATTATCCCAAAGTAAGTATCAGGTTTGTTCCATGCTGTATTGTTTTTAAGCAAGAAGAAAAAGTAATTAGTGACCAGGAAAGCAGTATTCTAAGTACACGATGTCAGCTTGACAGAAGGGAAGAAAGAGAAGGAAGCATCCATTCTATTTTCTAGGCTGAAGACAGAGACAAGGAAGTGAAAGGGTCTTTTGCAGTTTGCAGAGCACATCTGTTTATCTTACTTGTGTCAGCAGATTTTCTCTCTCTTCTGCTTGATCGTCTCCATAGAAATTGACCCCACCTATTACGGAGATGGGTCTTCTTTTTCCCCCTCCGTGGTAGCCTACAGTATTGCTTTGGATCACAGACCCAACAGAGGCCAGTCCTGGCTGATCTTCTCCATCCACACAGTCTGTCTTCTGAGACTCCACTGCCACTGCATCTTCTGGTATGGAGAAACTCCGGACCGACATTTGGCCATAGTCTGAGAGAGGTCTGGGCCGGGATCTTTTTCCAGAGCCCCATTTCCTGGGTGTGACCTTTTGTGAGTCTGCCTTTTCTTCATCCTGGGATGTGGACCTCTTCCAGTGGTCATCAGAAACAACCTTTTTAAATGTGAACAAGTTAAATAAGCCACAGAACTTTCTGACAGTTAATCATTTGTGAGTTTGTCATATGGCAGATCAACTTAACATTTCTAAAACAGAGTTACCATAAATACAATAAATACAATTGATAATTCAGGAAGAGAGAACTTTGTAAAGCAGAGACATCATGATGCTTGTGATGAGTAAGGTAAACAGCCAACTATCAGCACCTCTCCAGCAAACTAGACTAATAACACTAAAAACTCACCTATTACCTCAGCAGTACAGACAGATCCTATCACAAACACTGAATTCATGGAACAGTACCTTGGAAAGATAGCTCTGTGCTGACAGGACTTGTTTCTGTGCACAAGTAGGATGTTACAGGTAACATCAGTAAAAATAACTCAACTGTGGTTTTTGGACTTTTTACCAAGGCTTGTAGCAACAGAACAAGGGGCAACAATTTTAAACTGAAATAAGGTGGGTTTAGATTAGATATTATGAAGAAATTCTTGACCATGAGGGTGGTGAGGCACCAGAACAGGTTGCCCAGAGAAGCTGTGGATGCTCCAACCCTGCTATTGTTCAAGGCCAGGCTGGATGGGGCTCTGGACAACCTGGTCTAGCCAAAGGTGTCCCTGTCCATGCCTGGTGGGTTGGAAGTGGATTACCTTTAAGGTCCCTTCCAAGCCAACCCATTCTGTGATATTTCTCTGTTTCGCCTCTGTTCAGTGATGAAGATGAGCAGCCAGGCTGCAGTTTGACTGCTTGCAGATCCATCTAAATGTAAGCTGATACCACTGGGCAGTCACACTCCCTCCTTCCACTCACTCCCACAACCCCACTTGGTCAGATCCAGAGATTCTGCAGCCAGGAGTGAATTAGGTAAGTGAGCTCATCCAGTTTGGAAAGGAGAAGCTCACTTCCCATATGCTCAGGGATGTTAAAGTCATACAGATTATGATTGAAGATATATTATAGCACAAACACAGGAAAAAATGATGGGTTTAGATAGGAAGCTTAGAAAATGAGCATGTTGTTCCTATTTAACAGCACATCTGGCTCACAGAGGTAATGCCTTCAAGTATCATAACTCCACTGGTATTACAAGTTTGGAAATAAAATAACCTCAGCTGAAATATTTGGTAGACAGAACATTTTTAAGCATTTCAGTGCATTTGAAGTAACACTGTTGTAATTTTTTCTAGCAAAACCCCTGCAATTTTTCAGAAAAAAAATCTGAACACAAAAATTTATGTTCACTTTTCCCTCAAATTTCTGATTTCTTGGCTTTTCCCAGCTCCTTTATAAAAATAGAAAAGAAACAGAGAAAGCTAGTAAGTATTCCAAAAAAGAAAAGCATCGCTTTGTCTCTCTCTAACTGTATGTTGTTCATGTGTTCCAGACCAGATGAAGGCATTCCAGATATTGCATAATCAAAGCAAACATGCAGCCCAGAAACAGCCTTTTACAATTATGTCTGTGACAGAGGACTTCTCTTCTGTCACCTTCTTCTCCACCTGCCATTTTCAGCCAGGCCACTACAAATCCAGTGAATCTTTTTTAGGCCACATGATACAGTGGGCAGGTGTTGCTTTTTGTTTGAAAGACAGCTTAAGATTAACTTCATGGTATGAAAGCACTTCAGCCAGTAAGAAGAGTTACTCAATAGTCAATATTTTAACATGATTACTGCAATTATGAAAAAACTATGAACATCACACATTGTTCTACATTCAATTATTTCAGTTACAGCATTAAATTTATTCTAAATAAGAGCACTTTAAAAATCTTTGGTTTCTATGGCATGACACCTTTTACTCAAGCAAGACCTTCAGGTTCCCTACAGATTTTTGCTCAGGAGCAGTTTTAACAGTGCATTTAATTAAGTAGATAGTCACTCCCCGGCTGGTGCATTGACACAGCTTCAGCAAAGCTGTCCCTTAAGCACAGCCCCTCCAAATTTGAGCAGCTAATCACAGGTTAAATAAGGTTCTTACCTCAGAATCAGACACAGGTAAAGGATCTCCACATATGCAGTGACTGAGAAAGGAGCTCATGAGAGTCATTTTATGTTTTTGTTTCGCAAAGTCTCGTCCATAAGAGCTACAAATGTGAGCACACTCTCTGCATAACCAGTCAGGCAAAGTTCATACCATGATCCTGTACTTTTAGACTGAGGGAAGGACACGTCACACGTCATCTCATAATCTGCTGCTTACACCCTTATCTTGAGCAATAACATTTGCAGAGGACTGCTTTCGTTCTGCAGGACTCCACCTACAGTAGTGATCCAAATGACAGCCAGATTAATCTCTGCTGTACAACAAACAGTGCTGAAGGATGTGTCTTTTTAGTCTCAGATCTATAAACTGCACTGAATAATACTAAAAGAAAAAACATAATCCTGTCCCTGCAAAAACCAGAGGAAACTGCACTGATAATCTCATGTTCCTCTAAGTGACCTGCTCAAGCAGGACCTGATCAAGTGACCACTTAGCAGGAATAAAAATATCCAGTACACAATGCATAGGCTCCAGTACTGCAGTCACTTAAGCATAAGTGCGATTCTTGACATTAATGAAAAAATACTGAGGAAACAATTGCATTCCACCTGTGACTGGCTTTATACTGGTGCACCACTGCTGACCTCAAATTACCTTCTCCTAACGAATCCTTTACAAGTAAAAGCAGGCTGATGTTGTGCAATTATTACTGTGAACATCTATAGATGTGTAAACATACATATGGCACTTCATACAGAATGAAAATCAAAATCTCATGCACTGGCTCATGCCTTATAAGTGCTGGTCAAAAATTTCAAGGCATTTTAAGATTTCCTAGAAGTTACTGTCTAAGATTAATTCACATTGGATTTTCTGAAATTCACACCTGCTAGTCTAGCAACAGCACAGGATCACCAATGTTAGCAATCAAGATTATTAATCTTGTCTTTAAGCCTGTATCCTCAGTTAGGTTTCTTCTGAGACTGCAAAGCAAACAGCTGTGCTTGTTTGTGCTGATGCAAACAATTTCATTTTATCTGGCTAACTAAATTCCTACAACAGCAAATTAGTTAAATCATTGTATTTCAACTGCTTTCCTTATTCCTGACAGCAGTGTATCTACAAATAAAACCATTTAAAATGAACATTTACTTCAATCCAGGCTACACTTTTGTTTGCTATTCTTCCCTTCCAGTATTCTTCCCTTCTCTTAGCTGCAGATTCCCACACTTAAATTTCGGTTCTGCAATGGAGCTGTCTGTACATTAACTGGATAATAAAGCTGTCATCATAGCCAGTAGAAATCTAGGATGAAATTTTCTTGCCTGAACATAAGCACCCAGGGCCATTTCCAATGTCCAAAGGAATCTAAGATATCTCCATGTGCCATGCATCATGCAAGTATGACACAGGACCTATGGGAGATCTGGGCCATGCAGAAGCAGCCCCTGGGGACAAAGTGAAGCTTGTCAGGATATCTCCAGCAGTGCTGGGTCTTTCATGTTCCAGGAATCAAGTTGAGCCCCCAAAGGAGAGCATCAGCCAAGCCTACAGCGTGACCAGCCAGGCAGCACTACAGGCAGGAATTAGGTGCCAAGCTGGATTGCAGGTAGGTTTAGATGGAGCTACCACCATATTCCCCAGTGCTGTGGACAACCCTGCTTGGTCCCCGACCCCTGCTCCAGCAATCTGCAGCTTCACCACAAGGTGTTTTCCAGCTGTATCAAAATATCAAAATATGTGCCCCTCACTTCACCTGACAGCTGTTTTGAGTTGGGCTGGACTCCAGGTGCCACGTTCAGGTGTGCTGTTAATGCTGTGTTCCCCAGGACCCCCTGACCACACCCAACAGGCTACAGTGGGAGCTCTCCCAGCCTGCTCCCAGCTAAACAACTACACCAGAGTCTGCGCCCAGCCAGACCAAACCCCTCCCGTCCTTGGGCCCAGACTGATTTCCTAACCCACCTACAGCAACTTCAAGGACTTGATCATGATCTCACTCAGCTCAACCTGGCACTGGTACAACCCTGTTCCATTTAATGGCACATGACTGCTATTGCCCTTCTCAGTACTCATTAACAACCAAGGTAAGCAACATCAGCATCGGGTGTTTAATCACTGAAATCTTAGCTTAGTCTTTAGAGCCAGGTTCTTTAGAGCCAGGTTCTCCAACTATTACTCAGCCCACTGTGTGCCTTCCATAAATTCAGCACTCAGAACTGATTTCAGAGGAAGTGCTGCCCAAGGAGCACAAGATCTGATTCGTACAGTACTAATAAAGTGTTGCTTATGTGGATGCAACTTTTATCAGTGATATTAGAAAGAAATTGCCAGTATCTAAAATTGCAAGGCAGGACTTTTGCTGGTGCAATTACACCAACCATGAGTAACTCTTTATCCTCTACGCCTGACCCCATTCTCTGCTGCAGAGAAAGCCCAAACTAGAAGCCTGCTGCCGGTCAGTTTCCTGCTGTTGGCACACTTGTGAAGGCTGATACCTTGATAGCAAAGGAAAAACAAGCCCTGAATGATTTTTTTTTTTTTGTCAACGTGTTCAGCCAATAAACTCCCTAATTAAAATCACCACCTTATAGAGGTCTTGATTGCTGAGGCTCCCTGACCACTAATCTGCATTTCCACCCCTACTGTTACCTACTGGGATTTTTAAAATTTTATCTTTATATTCTGAATACAATTAGTGTTTCATAACATACACATACAGACAAGTATGAAGGTATAAGGGGACATATCTCTCTTGAAATTTTTTTCCCTACTTTGTAATCTGTTGGGAAGTCACAAGTAAGTGCCTCTTGGACAAAGACCCCCAGCTTTCCTCTTCTCCAGGGAAAAAAGAGTATCCTGGCCCTGCTTCTGCCTCTTTTTTTGTTGTTTTTGGTTTTGCGTTTTTGTTTTGTTTTGTTCTCCTTAGCTACACAGTAAATTGCAATACTTCTTGTTCTGTTATCTCTGTATGTTTGAGCTGCCTGGCTGAAATGTAATTTTGCTAACTACTGCTGCCTTTTTCTAACCCAGAGAAAACAGATAATCAAAATATAATAAGGTCTTTACAAAAACACATATTAATTTCCAAATGCAATTTATTAAAAGGTGTGATAAATTAACCAGATAATGATTCTGACTGAGAATAAGTTATGAGGAAAACCTGAGTAGGCTGGGAAGTTTCAGAACACCATTGCTACATATTCTCAGTGAAAAGTTGTCATGGGTAATCAGTCATGTTCTTCTGTAAATGACAAGGCTTGAAAGTATCACAGTACTTGTGCTATGTCATGTAGGTATCTCTGTATTTTGATCAAGAATATACATTTCTGCATATATTTAGGGGTCTGTAGAAAAATGTACAAATTTCTTACACTAGCAACAACATAGCTGTATAACATAATTGGTGACTATTAAATGGATATTACTTCTGTCTAAGACAGTAACTGCCAAATCTTAGAACTCAGCGGTAATATTAGAATTGGCTTTTCAGTTCATACAAACCACCAAACATAAAAAGGGCCAAGGGATCATGACCTAGTAGCTATAAATTATTTTACCACCTTGACCTAACAGAGTAAAAGTCTGGACAAGATGTCTCCACCCAGGTACATGATAAAAGGTAACCTCTGCACTTTTTCTCACTGCTAAATAGCAGTGGGAGACCATTAGCTGAAGTTCATTTGTCATCACCACCAAATGAGGTCAAAAGCTTTTTTTATGTTTCATGGACATGATCAATACTTTCTTTTTTCGCAAACTGTTGCAACAGACACAGAGATTATGAAACTCTGGATAAGTACAGCATCCCAGAGCAAGTTTATTTATTGCTTTCTTTCTAGATTTTATAAAAAGATTCTGAAGCGTTAAGAGAGCCCGGTGATCCCCTATTTATCCAACAGGCTGACAATTTCCAACAGTGATACCATCACAGCAGTAGCTACCATGGAAATGACTGCTTTTACAGTAGAAGAAAGCACACTTCCAGTAATTGCATCTTCGATCACGAATAAACCAGAATCATTAAACCAGTCCAATTCAAGAAAATTTCCATCTATTCCTTTCTAATTAAATGCAAATTGCACTATATTCCTTTCCTTTACATCCCTCTGCCTCCTCTGCCACTAACATCTTTTCTTTTTAACTAGCCTTTGAGAAGACCCCACAAAAATGCATTGATTATCTACCCCTAGAATACAAAGGGCTATTCAACCAGTGGTCTGCAAGACAGCAAAATACAACCCATGAAACAACTGCAAAAAACCCCTCCTTAAAAACTAATGCAATTACACCTATATAAACAAGCAAAGCAGAAGCAATCAAAGTAATGCAACCATAGTCAACATTTAACATAAGTTTTAGCTGCTTGGAGGATAACCTGCCTTTTCTTTTCCCCCTCCACCACAAAAAACAATTGTGTGGAGCCACAGTTTAAAAATTTGCAAAGCACTGCTTCTGAGTAGGACTCCCTAAAGGAATACCACTGCACTACACCAGAATAAGTTCACAGAATGGATGCAGGAAATACTATGCATTGTAGAACAGAAGAATTATATTACTGTGCCCTGTGACACACCAAAATCAACCCCCATTAGCAACACAAACTGCTGTAGTAAAACATTCATTTAAGAAGTTTTAAAAATTGGGAAAAAATGTGGATCATTCTCCTCTTAGGATTTGTGGACATCAAAGCTACTGTGGTGTTCTAGCTAACAAATACACCAATAAAACTACATTTAGAAATCAGGCTACATAGATATAAAGAAAATTTAGCCATCTATTTTCTAAGGCCTTTTAATGCAGGTTTGCTTCATTTAACCTGATCCTTGAAAGCCTGCTTATCGCAATCAACAATAAAGCATAAAGCTTTCCCTCTCAGCAATATGCCTCACCAAGATTAGTGAGTTCACCTTGGTAATATCCACGTTTCACAGATAAGGAACAGATACAAAGCAGTTAAGTCATGTAGAAGCATAGGGCTAGGCTGGAAATGACAAGCGAAACTCACGATTCTCAAATCTGTTCCTCAGCCTCGAGGATTTCCTTCGTCCTCTCCTCTAATTCATTTCCAAAACCAAATCAGCTAACATATTTCCGAATGGCAGAGGGGAGGAGTTTGCAGGGAAATGTATTTCCTTTGCAGAAATAATCTTATCACTCATATAAAAATGCAAATGTGCTAAAACCAGAAAACTGTTTCCTCTAGTTTTCTGGTGACTTGATACTTGGGGATGGCTGGGTGATGCTCTTATACTGTCCCTTCTTTCCTTCAGTATCTGAACTGGAACAGCAAGCATGTAGTGTATAGTAAAGGGGTATTCATATTCTCTGCTTGTTTTAGATGCATAGGTAATAATAAACCCTAAATAAATCCCTAAGTATTTTCTGAATTGACTCAGAACATGCCAGATAAAGTAACAGGTCTAAAAGGAAAAAATAAATATAAAGATTTCCCTTTATTTGGCAAAACTATAAACTCTTTCCTTCTTTCAGACTATCTTTGTAATACTCACTGGCAAACCTCAAAAGCCAGATGATAACCATGGGTTGGAAGTGGAACTTTATGCTAACAAAGCAAAACATAAAAAGCCATAAGCCTCTGCCTCTCTTCAGAGTCTCTCCAAAACGAGGTCCTCTGGTTGTCACTCTCTCCACCCTTCCAGAGCAAAGCCCCATCATCCCTGCTCCAGCCCAAGCCCTGCCCTCAGCAAGTCCCAGCAGCAGTCACAAACCCCAGCCTGCGAGGGGCGGAGCTGCCTCGGGCAACTCTATCTCTGCCAACCATTACTTCCTAGGGCATGGGCCGGGGACAAGGCTGCTGTCCTCGGTTCCCCCCAGCACTCGTCCATCTCCCAGCCTGCCACAGCATCCTGGTACCACAAGCAACATAGCAGCCTCCAGATGCCAGGAAGGGAAAATGCAGGTGGCTCAGAGAAAACTCTGCAGCTGCCTCTGCTCACTTTGGATATCTCAACCACCTAGCATTGAGATGGATTTTCAGTGCTGACAGCTCAACACGGCACCTGATGTAAAAAAGCGAATCACATGGCCAGAGGTGCTGTTCCACTTTCTGGGGTACTATTTATTCACCTGATCCCAGGGTGAGTAGCACCTGAGTATTACTGAGGTGCCACTGGATGGCTAAACTAGAGTCACATATGAGACACTCTGCAGAGGCAGAGGTGCACAAATGCAATAAGGAAAGGGAGCAGCTTGCCCCAGGCTAACTGCAGAGAAGTCCATCTGAGCTCTCCCTGCCACCATCCAAAACATTTCTGCAGGGATGACAGTAACTCCTACATTATCCTACAGTTTTCAGGAATGGCCAATTTTATCACGAACTGTAGAGTTACTTGGTCTAAAATTCAACCCAATCCAGAATTCAGATTACTGTCATGACTGCCTTGTTTTTCTTCTTCTTAACAGCAGATACAGCAACAAATGATTATGGGCTGCATGGAATGGATGACGGCTCTGCTGCTGAGAGTTGGAAGAGTTTTTGCTGTGATAGGAAGATATTCCTGTCCTTTGAGGGCTCCCTGCTGCATGACTGCAGCGATGGATTCTGCAGTTTGGGTTTGTAGATATGTACAGTGGTTTCCAGTCTAGCTCTGGGCAAGCGCTTCTGGAAGTCACTCACTGAGTGACTGTGGGGATGTTGTGTGAATGCAGCCCTCACTCCAAATTACAAGCCACTTAGGAGTAAACCCAGTTTAAGAAATCCCCCCCACTACTTTACCTAATTATCCTTCAGTTTATCACATTTATGGATATACACAATAGGTTGATTAAACCACACTCTAAATTGCATGTGGATGAACCAGAGGAGATAAATCCAAAAGGAAGAGTTCAGAGATGAAACCAGCTAGCTCCCAGCAGGTGTACTCATGCCCATCCCCACAGCACTCAGGAACCTGAGGCAGGTACTACAGATGATCACCCTCAGATCCTGGCTGCTGCTTGCTCCTTGTGGGTGGGTAGTGAACATGACCACATCCAGCCACCACCCTTTGCTTCTTCACTGAAGAAACTTTTTGAAGCTAGAAATAGTGAGGATAAACAGTGAAGACATATGAGTCCTCTCTATTCCCACTCATACAGCTCTTCTTCCTCTTCATTTTTATAAGCAGTCCTCCAAGTCAAGCTCTCTGTGCTCAATATTCAGAGCCCAGAGACCCATAGAGCACAGACCAGGTCAACTCTGCCAGCAGCTGAGCACTGGGGACTTTATGATGTGCACTAGTTAGGGCCGGCGACTTTTGTATGGCGTGAACATAAATGAGTCGACAGACAGGTCTTAGAACATTTAAAATATTGTCTGCAAATAAACTGTGACTCAACCATAATTACAGCAGAGCTACCTCTTCACTGCAATTTATCATTCACTTATGGTCATGCAGATAAGGTACTCAAGTAATAAAAAGTCTGGTGTACTGTGAAGCCAGATGCCAGCAAGGCAACCTAAATACCAGGTGCTCTAAGAGTTTGTGAAAGACTAGGTGAAATGTCAAATAACTTGATTTTTACTTCTTTGTAACAAATTCAGAACAGCGTTTTGTTCAGGCAGCCTTAGTGGCTGACATGTGCCAGTCCAAAGCAGACTACGTTTTCATTATTCCAGTGACATGAGGCTCTTTCTTCATGAAAGCAAAGACTATGTGAAACACACCAAACAAGTACAAACTTGTACTTAATCATCTCTTCATGCTATTTAAAAGCAACATATTGAATATAAATGACAGTGGCATGAAGCAGACAGTGGCAAAGCACGAGATGTCACTGGTGAGCTTTGGTGACTCACAGCTCTGTAGCTTCAGAAGTGCTGAGGCATGGATCCAGGCTGCACTTAATTAGCTCTTCCCTGGGAAGTAACCTCTGTCAGGACCAAAACCCAAGAAATCTCCCCTGCTCCAGTCCAAATCTTGCATTTTGGTGAAACCAACCAAGTAGCAGAAGTGGCAGGATATTCAAGACTCAATCATATAAGAAAAAAGCCTCCCAAAAAATCGATTTTGATGAACGAATAGATGTCCTTGCATGAATACTGCAAAATCAGCTCTACTGCAAAATCAGTGGTGAGGAAACACAATGTAGAAATATTTAGTTTCTATACTGGGAAAACAGAGATGGTCCAAATTCCACAGATTTCATTTGCTGACTGATCTACTAGATGAGTGGGTAAGGGAATAGACTACATCTGCTTCCAGCTACAGCAGCCAGTCCTGGAAAAAGAACCTATTTGAGCCTGACTGGTGAGCACCTTCTAAGCCTTGTACCAAAATATGTCTCCAAGCCTTAGTGGCTGTACTGGAATATATACTGGCTTATACATGAAATCTGTACAGAAAAGCAGATCCATGAAACATGGAAATAGTGCAGAGCTGTCCATTAACACAGTGTATTTAAGGTTCAGACAAAATCTTGAAAATCTGTGATGTGCATGGCTCCATACTACATCTCACATGATTGTTGAGAGCAAACCAAGCACTCAGCCATCACAGGAACAACTTGCTGGGCAGGTACAGCTCTGTAACGCGGAGGTGTAAGGTAAAAATGAATTGTAGTCAAAAGTTCAAACCCCAGTGACCTCATTGTGTGAGTATGTGGCATTCATAAAAGTGCCTACAGGCTGAATAAACTCCAATTAAAAAATAACCTGGCACAAGTATCATTGGTGCCAAGTTGCCTCCATACTGAGGGAAGCATGCTGTAAAGGAGGAAATTAAATCCTCCAAAGAAATGGTAGGAAGAAACCATACCACTCTACCTGTTTTGCAGTCACTCTGAGTGCCACAGCTTTAGGATTGTGTATGAGATGAGAAGCAGGCATGGAAAAAAACAAGACTTTATATCCCTTGCATACTAATATAAAAGCAAACAGTGTCCTGCATAGCTCCTGCTTCCAACCCACAGCTACCGCCTCCAAAAACTTAAGTTTTTTTTCTATCAGAAGAGAGGTCTGTCTGGATGCAGCTACACCATGTGAGTGGCCACAGCTGTTTTTACCAAGCACAGGGGCTCCAGGCAGTGCTCACAGCAGTGAGGGCTTACAGCCAAGGGCCCTGTTCCCTGGCCACCACTTCCTCCATCTTTTGCAGGGATCCATCCCATACTGTCTGCCTGCCCACCACACAAACCCAGAGCTGCCACCAGTGCACACTCTGTATTTTAGACAACTGAAGCAAGCACTAAAAGACACTCACAATTACCCTAAAATATGTTATAATATAAAGAGAAAGCTTAAATTGCATGTTAGATAATAACAGAACGTGGTGTTAAAACTAAAACTGCAGTAACTTTTATCCACCCAATGTACACAGATTCATGTAAAAACTGTACTGCTTTGTCAGGAGCCAAAGGGAAGGACCAGATGAATTTCTTCTGGGTCATGATGGCAGATCACCACTAGATGGTAGATGAGTAGCATTAATTCTACCTCCCATTTTATTCCTGAGAAATACAACTGGCATCCATCCATACTAAGGCTCTCGCCTCTTCTGGCAGTGTGAAAGCATCTCCTTGCATGTGAGAGTTTTGGAAAATAAGGATGGTTGGAGCAGTTCTAGGGCTCCAGAAGGGGAATAACCTCTGAGCTCAGACATTTATACACACTGAGTTTATTTTTTCAATCTTACCATTGCTGCAAACACAACAGTAAACAAACTTGCTTTTCTCCAGCAGAAGGACAATACTGATAAGCTCTGTAACCATTTACAGTTAGTCTGCAAAAATTGTGCCAAGCTTTTAAAAGTAGGACAGCTTCATGGACATTTTAAAACTTTACAGCATAAAAGGCTGAAGCTTGTGCAGCTGCAGCACTGCCTTTGCCTATCTCATACCTAAGGTCTAAGATACTTTAGTCAAACTGAGGTAATTAAAAGATATGTCAGCTTTATTTTGTAAAAGACTTGCATAAGTATACAAATCCAGATGGATTTTTGCCCCAGTGTATTTTTTTCAACAAGTAGCAAACCTTACACTGCTACCTCAGCCTGAGTATCTCAAAACCCCATTACTGCACATTGCTGGGGCTGAGCTAAGCCTCACTGCTTCAGACAGAGGCAGGGTATGTCTGACAGCTCGTCACCAACACTGCCAAATCATTGCAACTTCTCTGGTGCCAACTCACACTGTACTTTAGGTGGGGGCACAGTGTTATCACATGAATTTACCTCAGAGGTGCTGCAAATATATCTATCTACCCATTCACTGCGAGCATGAAATCACACATTAGGTGCAGTGAAAACAACAGTGTCTTCACCAAAACAACAGCAGCAACCCACTCAGCCCAGCGTCTGAAGTACTGCTGTCTGCAGTTGGCAAGCAAAAGAATAAGCAAGCAGTGCACCCTCAGTATGGTCATCACTGCACAGGGAAAACACTGGATACAACTGAATGCTTACACCTCTGTGCTGTGTCTTTCACGCCACACTGCTCTACAAATATTACCATGTTCTGCAAGGTTTCCACAGGCAAAGTGTTTTACAGTAAGTCAACACTACTTCAAAATACACGGACTCTTTAAAAAAGACCTTTCAGTTGTGAAGGAAACACAGCCAGACCCTGCTCAGGCTGGTAAAATCTGACAAGGCCACATGACAAGCTGGTGTATCTGCAGGGTGCAATGAGCTGCCCTTGAAAACGTACATGAATAGCTTTGCTGCCAAAACTTCCCTTGATATTAATGCGCAAAGAAAAAATAATTTGACATTAGCATCCAAAGAGAATATATTAAAGGAAATAATTGCTTTCAGCATATTTTAGCAATAACAAGCTGCAGCAGCCATTACTTTGCATTGTTTGCATTGTTTTGCACGGCCCAAGACAAAACCCGATAGGATATATACATAGCTTCTGAAGGATTTTGCTTTCTTTCTTACCTCTTCCTTTTTCTCTTCAGTACCAGAGGCTAAATTGAGGCTCAGCTGAGAGTGGCTGCTTATGCCACTGTCTTCATTTCCATCATCATAGTACACAGTTTGCACTGAGTCCTGGAAACAAACAGGATTCCTGCCCAGCTTCAGCCCCGGTACCTCAACTCTCTCCTCGCTCTCTGATGAGCTCAGCGACAACGTGCTGTGATGGTTTGGACACTGGAAATTCATACTGCACTTGACCTTCCCTGCCGCTGGACTTTGAGGCTTTGGAGTAGTTGGCCTGACCGGAACATGAAGGTTTTCGGCTTCATCTGTACACTGCTGGGTAGCTTTCGGTTCATCTGAGTCCGAATAAAAGACTTCATTGGGAAATGGACTAATGTCATTCAGCGTGGCTGAAAAGCTATCAGAGTCTGGGATACCTGATGATGTCCTGAGGCTTTTATCTTCAGTGACAGATACATTCATTTCAGCCTCTTTATCCTGAGCAGTCACAGGGCTTTGCAGGCAAGGTGTTCCCGGCAAGGAAGAGTCTGGACTGGATACTGAGGAGGTGCATCTCTTCCTGTCATGATCTGTGCAGCTGGAAACCCTGCGGGAGTAGTCATCGTGCAGCCTGCTGTTTGACCTCGTTCTCTGGGACAGCTCGCTGGGAGAAGGAGCTGTGCTTTTGGGGCCATCCTTCTTCCATGCAGCATCTGTAACATTGCTCACAAGTTTCAAAACTCGGTCAAAATCCTTTGCTCTGATAGGGCTCTTCCACCGCTTGGATCTCCTCTCAGGGTTTCCACCACTTTTGTCTGAGTCAGCAGAAGCAACACTCACAGTCCTTGCTGGCATCTGTTTTTCATTTGCAACCTTCAGGTCAGCAAGGTTTGAGGTGGACTTCCGTTTGAATGAGCTTTTCTTCAGAAAGTTCAAATTATCTGAACTTTTGCTCCTCCGATAAATGATCCTGTTGTTTTCAGAGTCTTTCACCAAAATTTCACAGATCTTTGGCTCTGCGATGACAGGTGATGTTGGCCTAACGCAGTTGTGGCGACTCTGAACTTTGTCTGTGTCTAGCAAGTTTATGCGGCCAGCACCGTAAGCCCGCCTGATGCTGCGTGAGCGATGAGTGTTCCTCAGGAAAGACTCATCGCTCTCCTCTGCATCAGAGCAGTCAGAAGCTAAACCATCCACCACATTCTGGAAATCATGTAGAGGCCCCGAATAGGAATACCTGTTAGTCTGGACTCGCACCACTGCCCCATTTGAACCGTGTTTGCCTATGCTGTTCTCATTTAAGATCTCTGAGGATTCCCTTGTTTGAATTCCTTGTTGAACTGAAGATTTCAACTTCTTGAAAGATCCCATCTTTCTGATAGAAGAGAAGGCATTCCACGTGGATGAGTTACCCATCAGAACCAGAGAACGAGGCCTGTCAGAGCTGGAATTAGCCCGTTTCCGAGGGGTGGTGAAAAAGCGCATGATTTTGGAAGGGCTGAGTTTATCCTCTTGAAATTCCTCCTCCTGACTGTTGCTGGTGCTGTGTCCCCCATTATGACTGGCACAGGTAGTCTGGGTTTGGGGTTCTTTATTATCCATAACTATGCAAGTAACGGTGGTGCCATTTCCACAGCCATTCGGAAATGTTGTCATGCTCTCGATGCTGTAGGCATGGAGGTGGAGGCTGGGGTAGCTCAAAGCAACACTGCTGTCTCCACCAGCTGACCTCGCTGCCTCCCCTTCATCTGCTGCACCTTGGTTTGCCTTGCCTTCACATCGACTGGCTGAGCCAAGCTCCTCGGGCAGCGCTGCCTGCATCAGGAAAACAAAAGCCACCGTGAAGAAATTTTCTGACAAAGTCCCCAACTAAAAGAAGTTTGAGCTACATTACAGGAAATAAAGACACACACAAAAGGAAGGAGTTCTTCTATGGCGAACAAAGGCGTGTTGCAGGGGTGCAGAGAAGGCATTCGTAACCCCCTCAAAGTATAATTGCATTCATTAGCAATTTAAGAGACCAAAATAATTTCAATATGTACTTGTTTCTCTAATGCTAATCAGCTAATAAATTCAGTATGACTAGCACACCTACCTTATAATGGTAAATACAATCCCCATACACACTTAAGAGAACAAAATTCCCAGTAACAGCAATCCAGTCTTCCTCCTCAGGTGCTCAGCACTGAGCCCCAAGACACGTGGGAGATTTTCATCTAAACCCCATTCATCAAGTGACACCTAATTCTCAAACATGAGACAAAGAAGAGGGAAACAGGCATAATTTTTCCTACACTTGCTTCTGCTGGAAGGCTGTGTGACACCTGACTGACTTGTCTGTCCCCTGGCACATAAAATCCTAAAAACTTGCATCAAGTGCACAGCAAAGTTCTTTTCCCTATGAAAGAAAACAAGAATTAAAAGCATTACACCCAGAAGCCACCCTATGCTGTGGTGACAACAAGATGAAAACTTAAATCTGAAAGTGACTGGAGTGTTTGGGACGTGCTGTAAGGGATCTCCTCCTCAACTAAGCCTGGGAGATCCAGCAGACCAAACCACACTCCAGTGTCTGGGAAAGCTGTGCGGGGACCACTGACCATGCGTCCCCTGCCCCGGCCAGGGGTCTTTGCAGGGCAGGCAGGCGTTTGCCCCACCACGGTAAACAATGCCCCGAAAACCACTGGGATGCCCAGTCTGAGGCGGCCTCCACTTTAAAAACAAAGCTCATGGCACAGTTCTTTCAGCAACAGGATCTTCGAAAACTTGCCACTGAGTCATGGGGGCGGCGGGGGGATTTCCCCCTCGCCCCGACACAAGGGCAGAAAGCGTACAGCTGTGCTTTGGGGAAAGCGGCAGCCCCGGACCCTTCTTTGTCTCCTCCCCATCGCAAGGGCCGCGGGGGCTGGCAGGGCAGCGGGATCGGGGGCTGTGGGCGAGGCGGAGGCGCGGCGGCAGGAGGTGCAGGAGCCCGCCGGGGGTTCCACGGCGGGGACACCGCCGGCACGCCCGGCGGGACCCGCACAGCCAGCCCCCACCTCCACGTGAAACGCGGCAGCTGCGGAGCCCGTGCCCGCTGGCTGTAAGGCTGCTCCCTCCGGAGCGCACTTTGAAAGTTCTGCGAGCCTCCGTCCCTCCGCGGATAAAGGGATTTGCCTGCGCTTCAGCGAGACGCCTGAAACATCCCCCGCCGCAGTTTTTAATCCCCGCTACTGACGGGGTCGCGGCGGAGCCTGCCGGGCAGCCGGGCAGGGCAGGGCAGAGCCGGGCCGAGCCGAGCCCCGCCGCCGCGGCACCCGGGCCG